>PVKP010020404.1:0-40830 GCA_004027715.1 Plecturocebus donacophilus
AAAAAAAAAAAAAAAAAAAAAAAAAAACACATACCTAGCAACATTCTGTAGACATTCTACTTAGTCAACAAAGTCATTATTAAATTAATTATTTAAGTGGAGTAAGTGATTATAAATTGTATATTGCTTGAGATTTATTTAGATTTGCTTCTCACTATATAGGAACTTCCTACTTAATGTATGCTACTTAAAATGAAACAAATTATTTTCTTTCATTTTAAATATGTCTTTTTACAATGAATTTTATATTTTAATAATATTTTATTTAAAAACATCACAAGTGGCAAATTATGAAAACATGCTTAAAAATATGTAGTTCAAATATCCATAAAAATTTAACTTGGCTTATTGAACTTGTTCCCGAAAAATTTATGATTGTTACAAAGAAATGCTATCTGATATGCATGCACAGAATTAAACATTTAAAAAGTGTCAATTTGCGTCTCTGAACCATTGGCCACTATATCTACTCTATTTTCTGAAATATATTTAAATAGATGTTTATCTTTCTATTTCTCCATACAAATATGAATATCATAGATCCTGTGATCTCCATGATAAATTATGTGGATCACTGTAATCTAGAGGAATGTACATCTGACCAGAGCAAAAATAAACCAAATATTATCCCAATATGCATGTGAAAACTTTAACATTTAGAAAAATGTCCCCAGAGACACACATGGATCCATATCATGTGAATTTACATAGAATGATCCTTGGACAGTGATGCTTAGCACATAAGCAGAGGGAAGAAGGAAAAGCCAGCATGATAGAGACGAGTGAATCAGAGAGAGTGATCCACGAAAGAAAAGCTTCCATTCCGTGATATTATTCCCAGTCTTCCTGTGGTTGGCACTATTTCCCTTTCCCTTAGGCTCTACGAATTCTCAATAGATCCCAACAGCAATTTCTCTATTTTTGACTCAGTTAACTTAAGTGGTTTTCTGCTTCAGGCTAGTTAGATGGGTTTCTTATACTGTAAACAAGCATATAATATTTCTTAGGAATGTATTGTTGCATTAGAACACATAGTATCCCTAAATTAAACTATTTTGAAAGCATATTTTACTAAGTTCGTTAAGCATTATGCTATAATATGACTGCAGTACAGAAATAAAGATATTTTAATAGACATTAAAATTTTATAGATACAACTCAACGTTTTACTCCCATTTAATTATGTACTACATAAAAATTATCACCAAAAAATTATTTAATAAAAAATTAAATTTCCTAAAAATATCAATTGTTTCTGATCTTTCTGTAGAACTACTTATTTTTCATAATAAGCATATATTACCTTGTATTAAATCCATATCAGATTTATGAAGGGCCAATGTTTAACTTCCTAGATGAAAGATGATATTACTGATTATATTAAGATTAATAGCCAAAATTTTGTTATAGATTAGAGATAAAAATCAGAATTAGTATTAAATAATATTTTTACATGGCTCTTTGATGAGAGATAATTCATTTTCACTTAGTAGATATAGCCAATAACTTTGTTATCAAAGTGAAGGAACTATTAAAAAGAATAAAAGGAACACTAACTACCAAGTAAAATTTGGATACATTATTGATAGGAGTAATTTGTAGACCATGATTACATAAAATACACAAAAAATCATAATAATACAAAATATTTTTGTTGATTCTTATATCTCTCAAACTAGGTCTACAAATTTTGAAAAGTGACTTTATATTTTAAGACTCTCAGGGCCGAAATTTCTGCATTTATTTACCATATTATTTACAGAGACAATTTTCTTTGAAATGGCTTTAGGAAAAATATACTGGTACAAAAGTAAATCTAAAACAAATAAGAAGATATATTAATGTTAAATGGTGGAAATCATGGCTTCAGCTTTGTGAAACTGTTATTTTTGTAGGTAAAAAAATGGCAAGGTTATATGGTTCAATGTAAAAAATATGCATACATATGTATGATCTATGATCTAGGCAAGATTTGGAAATAAATTTTAAAAGAATAAAAATAGGTACATTTGAGAAGTAGAAGCATCCATGGTTTAGAGAAATTATTTCAAGTCATATTTTGACCTTATTTTCATATTTTTCAAAAGTATAATTATTTGATTAATATTATCAATAATTCTTGTAGCATTCAATTATTACTCTAAAAGGCTTTTTCTGCTGCTTGGTAATCTACTGTCAGTAAACAGACTAAAAGTCCACCCATCAGAATAGATAGTACCTTTGTGTGCTCATATTCAATAGAATATCACAGCATTTTTATAGAATCTAAATTATTTGATAAAACATATAAAATTACAGGTGGATGATTTAGAGATATGCTATTCATATACATTTATTTGAACAGGTTCTGATTTATTTTAAGTCTTGGCAAACAAACTACTTTAGAAACTTAAAACATTTCAGCAGTTTATTATTACAGAGAAGCTACATCTGGTAGAAATGATTATTAGTGGTTGTCAGAAATGCATTATTAATTCAGTGGATCGTGCTTTTCAATATTAATTATCCGTGGCATGGTTTTTCAGATCCAGTCTCATTAATCACAGGCCTTAGGCCAGTATGCTAATTTGAAGTCTATGTAAGAATTACTAAATATTTGTTCCTTGGTAATACAGTAATAAAACTATGAACCAGAGTATACCATGACTGAAGACCATTGCTATATAAGGTCAAATATTGGCTAACTCTAGCCAGCTGGAAAAGTCTTTATTTCTTCATAGAGTACAGGACATCCTAATGGTTTATCCCAAATAATTGAGATTATTTCTGTGAGCCACAGAGTAATTTCCTGGATCTTTTTGCTTGTTTACATGTTCTCTTTCTTGCTTGCTTATCTGTTTCTGGAATCCAACAATGTTATTTCATTAATTCCCAATGAATCAACAATTTGAAATATGAAGTATAATAAGCAATGTATGATTCAGGATCTTAGCTAAAGAAGAGACCCTCTCTTGATTACAGGAAAATGTACAGGGAACATTTCCTGCTATGTACAGTTGACTCTCTTATGTTAAAAATAACTGACACACACCCTAGGAATTATTGCAGATTATATCCGAGGAACTGATTCTTGGGACATAGGCTTAAAGGACAGTCAGGTCATTATTCTTCATGAATACCTTTCCCATATAAATTTCAAAAACTGTCTCTTGAGAAC
The DNA here is from genome assembly GCA_004027715.1 of Plecturocebus donacophilus. Lineage (NCBI taxonomy): Eukaryota > Metazoa > Chordata > Mammalia > Primates > Pitheciidae > Plecturocebus > Plecturocebus donacophilus. Next base: position 3,158 of record PVKP010020404.1, read on the forward strand.
AATTTTTCATATCTGCTGTATCATATGCATTATCTACCCTTTGCACCAAAACCTTGGAGTTTCAGCCTGTTTGTGCTGCAGGCTTCCAGTCTGACAAACTCAACTGCGCTAGTAAATTGAAGCAGGCAAAGGTACCGTCGCTCCATGATTATTTACATTCAAATCAACCATGCTATAACTCTAAGTGATTCTGGTAGGGAAGATTTTAAGTTGGTAATTGAGGTATCTTTAGATGTGTGAGCCTATGCATGAACATCAAAAGTTGTATATCACACATTGGTCTTGTGTGTCTGTGTGTGTGTGTGTTTTATGTTTGATTGCTTTTGAGTACAAATTTAATTCCTTCATCTATTAAATATTATTGTTTTGTTAAACACTCACATTTCCCCTTTTGCTTTTGGTTTCCTTTCTTCATCTCTGAGTCCCACTACTCCTGTTTTATTTGTGTAAATGGTCACTGTTCTCTCTTTTTTCTTTTGTTTTGATGGACACTTCATAAGGTGATACTTTTCTGGATGACTTGCTAGTGCTTGATTTCCTAACCCCTGAGCAGTTCTTGAAAATTTATGTTCAGGTAATTATTTTGACATTGAGCTTTCCCTTTTTGGCTTCTAAATCTTAATTATACCAACTAACGATAGTTTAATGTGACCAAGCCTCTTTTTCAAGTTTCCTTATTCATACTTGGTCACATTTTTAATTCTTTTCATTTTCTGGCTTTTATTCCTCTTCTATCCTACCATATGATGGTATCAATTTTCGGGTTTTAAACTAAAAATCTTCTATTATATCCTAGTTTTTGATGACTTTGGAAACATTATTTAAACCTCATAAACTTCCATTTCTTCATCTGTAAAATATGGGATATGATCTCAATTCCACAGTTTTATTGTACCAAGTAAATGCATGAATATACACAATTCATGTCGCCATCAGGCTAAGTTTGTTTCCTTCTCCTTCCTTACAGAGGGTATTGGCATTACTGGTATTTGACAAATACATCCATTGAAAGAACACTGGAAGTTACTTATGGCCTTCTTCACCAAAACATAAATTTAGAAGAGAATCTAATTTTAGTTTAACTATTAATATCATCCTTCATAATAATTCCAGTTCTTCTTGTTAGAGATGACCACATCCATTAATCTGGAAATGACCACAGCAAATCTTTTACTAGTCTATCTGCTTCCAATTTTGTTCCCTTCCACTTATTTCTCCATGTGGTACCTAGATGATCTATACAAGTATCTATAAAAATTTGAAACACACACATGCATTTTTTCTGCTGTGCATATATCCTAAAATTCTATGAAGCCACAAATGTACTTACATAATTATAAAATCTCTAGTTAGCAATTTTTTTTTTCTTGAGATGGAGTCTCTCTGTTGCCCAGGCTGGAGCACAACGTCAGGATCTCGGCTCACCGCAGCCTCCGCCTCTCAGGTTCAAGTGATTCTCCTGCCTCAGCTTCCTGAGTAGCTGGGATTACAGGCGCCTGCCACCATGCCTCGATAATTTTTGTATTTTTAGCAGAGATGGGGTTCACCATGCTGGCCAGGCTGGCCTCGAACTCTCAGCCTCAGGTGATCCACCTGCTCCAGCCTCCCAAAATGCGGGGATTACAGGCATGAGCCATTGCACCCAGCCTCATTAGCAATTTTTTAAAAAGTAACAAAGTAAAAAAAAAAAAAAAGAAGGACTGGAAAAAATTCTTAAGAACAATTGATATTCATAATCTCCAGCAATTTCTTAAGAATCAGTAAGCAAAAGATGAACAGTGCAATAGCTAAAGGGATGGAGAACATGAACACGCCGTTCATAGTGAAAGACAAGTCACAGCCAATGAAGCTGCCCCATAAAGATGGTTATATCCACATTTGAACACAATTTAAAACAAAAAGGAGGAGATTTCACATTTTGCCTATGAATTTAGCAACCATTAAATGTTTTATAATGCCTAGTAATTCGGAGGACATGGGAAATGCCAGCATAGCCCATAAAGTCAGCATTCTTTAGCTTGCTTTACAAGTCCCTCTGACCTGGATCCTTGGTATTCCTCCAGCGCTGACCCACTATCCTCTACCATTCTCCAGCCACAATGGCCTTTCTGTAAGTCATCTCATGAAATATATTATCATCAGTCTTCACACAGAATTTTTCTCTTGGCCAAAACATCTCACCTGTTTCAATGCAGTTAGTTACAGATTTATTCTTTACTGTTCATTAACTTTAAATAGTTCACCTGGAAGAGTCTATCTATGTCTTCCATAGACTCTACTACATGACCCTGCTGTGTTTTCACATAGCAATCCTTGTCTCACTTCTCACGCTGTCACTGCCTGTTTGATTTTGGTCAGTCTGCTAGACCACAGGCTTTCTTGCTCACTTTCTTATCCCTACCATCTATAAAACTCACTGAAATTTACTGGCTCTTCAATAAATAGGTATGTAATTTGTTAACTGTTAATATTTGAATATTTTCAGAAATGCTACCTGATTATTCACAGATCAATAGACTTGTCACAAAGATCCCAATGTGATTGCATGAGTATTAGCTGATTCAGGGCACTGTCTAATCCCTAGGCATTGTCTTTTCTATATTAGAAATAGTCTATCCTAAAATAATAATATAGATTATTATAATCACCATATTTTATTGGTAAAATTAAGATATAAAAAAATTAAACCACATGACTACAAAGACTTGTAGTCACCAACTGCTGGTTCTCTAAGTATCATTTAGAAACCAGAAGAATGATTTTCCAAGCCTATGAATTGGGTTGCTATGAGTCTTGAGGATAGGATGACTCTGTATTCAATAGGAATTTAATGGCTAGAGGTAACAGAGGGAGAGAGGGAGGGAGGAAGGAAGATAGAGACGATTGACATATATTGGATCTGTTACCAATGAAGAAATTAGACTCAGGTGATCTTATGCAGTAATGTAGAACTATTCAAGTGAAAAAATTAATAGAATACAAATTCCTTAACATAAAAAAGTGCTCTTTAGCCATGATCATTTTCCCACAGAATAATATAATTCCCTGAGACCTGTTAATTTTTCTGAAATGAAAGTGTTAAACTAGAAGCTTAGTAACATCTATTGAAATTGTTATGGAAGGATTCTTACCATAGATGAGGGGGTTGAACTATAGAGTTCTTCAAATCTCTCAGATTCTAAGATTAATGAGTCCAAGGATATGTGAAGACACTGTAATCAGTTTGCTGTAATCACAAATGTTATACAAGCAGAATTCCATTTCAGGCTCATGAAAGTTTTACATTCCTTGTAATGAAGATCTAGTTGATAAGATTAACTCTACTCTGTGCCAAAAATGGACAAGTGACCTGAGGGGTAGCTATTATAGACCAAAGCTTCCTACATTTCCTACAAAAACATAGATTTGAGTAGGTAATTCAATATTATTGTTTACAACAGAAGATGTTCATTAGTATGAATCCATTTTCCTTTAACCTTATTTAAAAACTTAACAGCAAAGATATATATTTTAAAAACTTTTACAGTTAAAACTCTATAAAATAATCAGCAATAATAAACAGTGAAAAGTACTGGTGAAACTGAAATTATTGCAAGATAAACACAAAATAGTTCATTCTGTTTATTATTCTTATCATGCAAAAATCTGGGTGGAGTTTTTCAACAAACTTGGAGATGCCATTTTAAGGAAGTCTTGTGTAAAATACAGGCTATGTGACATATAGCAAATTCACTTTGGGATACCCTGGAGTTAAAGTAGAGATATTGAAAATTCTTCCTTTACTTGTCCATCAGGAGAAACATTCCAAGTGGTGTAGCAAAGTACTGTACAAATAGCAGTTTTAAATATTAGCCCCCAGTAATAAACCAGTAAGGCGGATGCTGTGAATTGCAAATGGTTTTGCCATTGAGGTGTTTCTCGGATGAAAACATTTATACCTCATGCACAGCTGAAGAGTGGTAAGGAGGGCAGGAATAGTTCTGTAGGAATTTTTAAATTTAAAATGAGTTAATGATTTTAAACAATGATTAAGAGACTATTTAGCACAGAGTAAACTGAGTTCATTTTTCTATAAACCAATTAAGGTCAAGAATCACATTGCTTTGGCTAGAATTTGGTAATGTTCCTGACATTTATGTACTTATTTTTTTACTATGTCAGCTATTTGGAAGTACATCTGTTTTACACTACTGGAATAATCCTAAAGTTTCAAAAAGCTTTGCCTGCAGAGTGTTAAAATCCTGTATTGGGAGAATATGACTTATATGAAGATATTATTTTAAAAACTAATTTTCATTGCCAGAGTCACATATTGCAAGCAAGTATGTTATTTCTGGAAGTCACTGAAAAGCCTTGCATATGCACAGTTAACATTTAATTGTAATATAATAACTAAATTTCCCATCCAATACGTTACTTTTATTTAAAAGGCTCACATTTACAGAGGTTAATAATGCTAAGTAGGAGATACCTTATGTCCTAATGTATATAAGGAAAAGTCAGCCTAATGAGTTGCTTTTAAACATTTTTATTGAATATTTTTTGGGTGCTTCACCTGAATATATCTAGTTGATGATGGAAAGCAGGACACTTGGATATTTATCCTGCCATCTCCCCTCTTGTCAGTATTCTCTCTCCTCTTCACTTTTCCTCTTGATTTTTGTAATAGCACAAACATTTAAATCATTGAAGCAGATTCATAGTAATCACAGCTATTACCCAGCACAAACATTTAAATCATTGAAGCAGATTCATAGTAATCACAACTATTACCCAGCACCAATTTTTACTAGTAATACCTGCAAACAAGTACAATTGAAATAACCTTTTCTGGAAGAGACTGAAACCATTAGCCAACACCCAAAAGTGTCTACTTTTTTTTTTTCTTAGAACATCTTTTGTTTTGAGAATAACATAATTTTTTGGAACAAGATATGTAAAAATATAGCTCACAAAAAGTTTCACTTTAATTTGGGAAAAACATCTTCTTATACTCTGTTAATTGTATAACTCACTAGCTCCCATTCTCCAGACAACCCTGCAGCATAAATTGGCAATGCCAGATTCATCTGCAATATTGCAATCTAGGCTGTCTGGATATATCTTGATATAACTATTTAATAGTTAAGGACTCCTCTCTCTCTCTTTATTTATTTATTTATTTATTTATTTATTTATTTTTTGAGACAGAGTATCATTGTGCTGCCCAGGCTGGAGTGCAGTGGTGAGATCTTGGCTCACTGCTGCAAACTCCGCCTCCCAAGTTCAAGTGATTCTCCTGCCTCTGCCTTCCAGGGTAGTTGGGATTACAGGTGCATGCCACCATGCCCAGCCTGTATTTTTAGTAGACATGGTGTTTTGCCATGTTGGCCAGGATGGTCTCTAACTCCTGACCTCAAGTATCCGCCCACCTTGGTCTCCAAAAGCTTTTGATTACAGGTGTGGGCCACCACATCCAGCCCTGGGGCTCCTCTTTGCTATGTAAGTACAGTATCACAGTAATAAGAGAGGCTGGGCTGAGGTTAGTAGTGTATTTACAAATGAGAACTGATTGAGGTTTCTCATTTCCTAAGCTTTCTTCCCCAATAGGAAAAGAATGAGTCACAGGCCCTTTCCTTTCCAAATTCTCACACAGTAAATTACTTATGATGATCTATTTATTTTCCTATGAAATCTCCATAAACACAGCAGCCGAAAGACCTTTTTTGGAAATGTTTTTCTTACAGGAGTTCTTAGGGATTTTAATAAGATTTTTGAAAAATTATAGAACTGTAAAACCATTAAAAAGAGATAGAATGACCATGACATTGAGTTCTGGTTGAATCTAAGTCTTATCTTAAATTTCATAGTCCACCTGCTTCATTCCAGCAAGCACATTATTTAAGTTTTCTGACAAGTGGCTACCTCATTTGATAAAAAACAAACAAACAAACAATAAAACAGAATAGGAATTGTATACTTTAGTATAACTTATGTTACATTAAAGTGTTTGCAAAGCACAGCAGGTAGCAGGTGCTCACTGAACACCTACTTTCTTTGCCTTTTTGTGGAAGTTAATACGATCTCAGATGTTTCCTCTATGATCAATAATGTTAGGCAATTTTGTTATTATATTAACTGTTCAATATTTCTTTCTTATCTCCTTTGCTGTTATCTTTTTTCTCCATTACCCTGATTATGAGCATTTTTCCAAATAACACTCTCAATTCATTTATTGTCTCATTCTGCATTCCTTTTATAATAGTTTTTACGGTATGATAAATTTTTATTTTGAAACTACACACATAAAGGGAATTATCACTTTTATTTAGATAGAGTGGAAACCACATCAAGCAAAAAAGAAATGGTTATATTAAAAGAAATTCTGTGCATAAATCATCTCTGACAATACTCAAGTTCAATTCTGAGTACGGGACATTAATATCTTCAATTTTATTCAGTATTTTATCAATAGAAAAGCTTATACATAAAAAAGTCTAAATGTTTCTCATGGAATTTCATCTTTACATTCATTCCTTTGTTCAAAAATATTTGGAATATTTGGGTACCTAATACTAGTTCAGTGTTACGTGTGATGCTAAGCAAAAGAATCATGCTTCCTACTCTCAAAGAGTATATTGACTAAAGAGGAAGAAAGACACTAGGCAAAAGCTTATCTAAAATACAAACTGTAACTATAGTAGATCATACAGAGGCAATGATGAAATGTTAGAATTCATAGAGCAAGTTATAGAGACCTAGTCACTTGTCACAATGAGGGAGTGAACTCAGACTTGTGGTGTGAAAGGTGAGAACCGGTTAATTATGCTATGTGGGTTCATGAGAGGAGAAGAATCAGGACACTCCCAACTTCCTTTTTTTTGCATTTTATTATCTGGCTTGACTGCTGCCAGTCAAGCCCTCATGCTCCCTTACCTGGAAAGAAGAATCAGCTAGTTGTTGAAAAGGAAGACCAAGGTGAAAAAATTAAGAGGGTCCCAAGGATTACAGAATGTATGAATTTATTAATGCCATCATTTACTGTCCAGGTAATATTTATGTCCTAGCCTTTAGAGTCAGAACCTTCCTGATCTTGCTCTGCTTGACTCTGGTTTTGCATCTCCAATGTCTTCGGCTTACTTCCAAACTTGCTCTATGCTCCCTCCGTCTTCTCAATTTTTTACTAGAATGGGTTAAAATTCATCCACATCAACTCTTGCTAGTTTGCCACCACTTCTCTCTTGGTACAGTACACCTTTTGGGAATAGAGGTCCAAGATCTTCATGCATATTTCATTCACCTTAAAATAAATCTTCCATTATATCTATTGTGTATATAAACCAAGTATACAACTTAAAAATGACTGTTCAACATCTTTCTCTCTTCTTATTTTTAAAGAACTTCTTGTGAAATAAGGACCTCATTCATCATTATTGGCTGAGGAGTTTCTCATAAGCTAATTCACATGTATAGTACTTCTAAAACAATTATGATTTCTCCTTTATCTTCTAAAAGAAGTTAAAGACATCTTTGATCTTTAAAAAAAAAATCTATAAAACCATACAGGCAACATGTAAAAGTTAACTCGAAGAATCTGCCGTTCTGCAAATTTTGTGGCATTCACAGAAGTCACACACAACTAAGTTAAGTGATTCTTAATTTTATTGACAATGAGCTTTCAGATAACGTTTCTGGCTGGCACACTTAAAAAAGACTTAAAGATTTTTGAAGTCATTAGCAAGCCAAAGCTCAATCATTATTACAGTATAAGTATGCTTCAGTGTCTGTAAATCTGTCCATAGATACTTCACTTTGCTTAGTTACATCATGATGTTATTGAAGGAGAGTTGTTCACTTCAAAATTGCTCATATTTAGTTCTGAGATAAAGCCTGTGTATATCCCAAGAAGGAAACCTTATACTTTTTAGCAAGAATCCTAGGAATTAACTGCCATTTTCTTTCTGTAAGGACAATATTTTTACACTTAACAAGTGCTCAACTTACTGTACCTTTTTCCTTTTGCATCTGGCAATTTTCTTTTCTTGCTATTCTTTGTTACATAATCTGCTCCAATAGGTTCTATCGTATCTTTTTGTCCTCTAGATATGACTGGAACCATGTGTGTCTTCAGCTATTGCAAAGGCAACGTTTTCATGTTGATCAAAACAAGGCAACAAGCCCATAAGGATTTTCTCACAGTTTGACAACCACTAATCCAACTTCACCCTTTCATCGGGGTTCAGTTTAAGTCACAAAACATACTGACACCGTGTTCTTTCCTCTACATCTCAGTAATTCTTTCTTTCTACACCATTTACTTCCATTTGGGCTGTGCTAGTTTATATTGCCATGGCTATCATCCTTCAAATAAGGGAATATTCGTTGTGCTCTTGAACATTTCTCTATTTCTCACAGAGTCAGGCTTCTGATAAATGTCAAATTAAGACATTTAAGCTCATTATTGCTTTGTATTCACTTTTCCCTTACTCCATTAGTGTGTAAAGGACATTGACATTTCCTTCTCTTGAATAATCCTTCATAGTTACAAGAGTATTTCAGAAAAAGTTGGGGTAGAAGTATGCGTATGATGTTATTTAGGAGAATGAAAACAATAAATGCCCTTAATGTACACAAAGAGTAAGAAAGGATATTTTGTGCGCTCCATCTTTTAACAAATATTTTTTCAAATATAGTATCTTTTTCTTGTATTTACATATACTTTGCAAATTTTGATTTAGTCTGCAAAAAATGACCTAGTTATCTAACATTTTTTCTAGTCATTTTATCATAGTGATAGAACCTTACATAATTCATAATCAGACACTAACATTTCTTACTATCCAAAATAACAAAACAATTACTTTCCTTAAAATAAGAATTAGAGACAGATGTCTGTCATCTCTACTGGTTTCCAATACTGTGTTGAAGATTATAGCAAATACAATGGATTAAGAAAAATTAAAATCTGCTATAAACTTTGGGAAAAAGTAGATGAAGTTTTTTTTCCCACTATTGTTTTTATTCTTTTGATAGAATTGTTTATTTAGGAAAATGAGAATAAGTTGATAAATGAATTAACAGGATAAAATATAAATATACAAATTATAACCCTTCTTAGTTCAAAAATAAAAATCAGCAAAAGGAAGTAAAAAGAAAATCCCATTTCTAATATTCACAAAGTTATAAGATAGCTGATCAGGATAAAAGAACACTATTACTTAATATGTAAAAGTTTATGAAAGCAAACAAACAAATGCCCATATGATGTTTTTGAAAGTAAAATTCAAAACATGAAAACGTTAATTCTCCCAAATTTAGTGTATTAATTTTACATAATTCCAAGTAGGGAAAGCCAAAATTCCAACTAGGAAAAATCTTAGGAAAAGCCAAATTCCTCTGGAATTTGACAAAAAAAAAATATTAAATATATTATGGAAAATAAATGCCTAAGAAAAGACAAGGAAAATTGAAGACTAGAAATGGAGGTTCTCCAAGCAGATATTAGAATATGTTATAAAGTACTGTAATCAAATAAATATTATCATGTTTGATTTGTTAATATTTGGACATGTAATTTATGATTATTTTAATGTGAGATATGGACAAATACTTTTTTGTGATATCTTTCTGAGATTCTGGTGTCAGGATTATGTTGGATAGCCCTACAATAATTTGGTAGTTTTCCTCCTTACTCACTTTTTGAAACTGTATGTTCAAGATTATTAATTATATGTTGAATATAATTCACCAGTAAAGTCATCTTGAAGTGTTTTGTTTGAAAAAGTTTTTGATAATTAATTCAATATTTTTCATACAATATGGTTCTCCAGATGTTTTTTGTCCTTGGAGGAAGCAGAACTCTAAGATGGCTCTGAGATTCTTGCTCCCAAGTGTCTAGTCTCTATTTCTTTGAGTATGAGAAAGATGCGTGTATATAATTGGATATCACTCCTGCTATGAGATTATGTTATATTGCAAAAGTGAAAGAGCATTACAGTTACAATTAAGGCCCTTAATTATTTGGCTTTATGATAGTCACAAAGGAGACTGTCCTGCTGAGATGGGAGAGTTTCCTGATTCCCCTGCAGGACGTTTGACAGGAGTGTGGCTGGACTGTTCAGCTGCCTCTAAGCGCAAAGCCCTGGGGGCAGCATGCAGACAGGCAGGTGCAGAGGCCATGGAGATGCCTGTCCGCCTCGCGGTAGTGTCTGGGGATGTGTGCCTGCAAGCCCAGTGTGACAGAGCTCTTTCAGCTTAGCCGTCCACAGACAGCTTGAATGTTCATCAGCTCAGTGGATGTGAGCGCCTTCAGCATCCTGCGCTCTTGCCCAGTGTCCCGGAAGAATCGGATCTCACGCAGGCGGGAATGTTGAGGCCAAGGTTTTATTGGGTGGTGGTCTACCAGCGAGGTGGATGGGGAGCCCAGAGGTGGAGAGGTCGGGGTGATCATCTTCCCCTGGAATTCAGCTGTCCTTGGCCGAACTCCTCTCAACATGCCAAAGCCTCTGCCCTTGTTCTCTGCCATGACGCCTGCTACTCTCTGTCTCTCTGTTCCTCTGCCCCACTCGACGTTCAGCAACTTCCGTGTGTGCCCACTAAGGTCTCAGGTGTATGTGGGCACAGGAATGGGGGTCGTGGCCGGCCAGAGTGAACACGCAACATTCAGGCATGAAAACAGCAGTGCCTGTTTACACTGAGGTCCGTGGGCACAGGACCTAGGGTGGAGCCCTGGCCGGGGACCGCACCCTTCTCTGCCCAGCACTTCCCTGCCTTCTTCCCATATCAGCCCACATCTGGGCTGGGGGATGAGTGAGGTGCAAACGTAGCAGACGAACCCTTCAAAAGAGGAACTAGACAACAAAGAAGGAGAAAGCAGAGCTTCGAAGCATCAGCAGAGCGTGGCACCTGACTTAGGTCATCTGTACCTTGACTCCTCATTCATGGAACTGTGAGTTTAAAGTACGCTGTTTCAAGCCAGCAAATTAGTAGTAATTTGTTACACATCAATAGAAAACAAATAAAATAAATGTAAGTAAATTCTGTCTTTTAAAATGTGTTTCCCTTTAATTGAAGATGTTGAAATTTTAGGCATAAACTGTTCATAATATTATTGTCCTATGACTCTTGAGAATGTGATGATATTCTGATGCCCATGGCCGATGTTGGTAACTGGTCATTTTTCTTTTTCTCTCCCCTTACTTTTTTCCATAATCTATCTTGCTAGGATTTTGTCAACTTTGTCTTTTCAAATGATCAAATTGGGCTTTGCAAGTTTTTTTATATTTTGTTCATTTTTGCTTTATTAATTTCCATTTTTACCTTTTGTTATGGGCTGAATGTGTGTGTTCCCCCAAAATGTGTGTGTTGAAGCTCTAATGCCTTATGTGATGGTGTTTGCAGGTAAGGCCTTTGCCAGGAAGTTGGGATTAAAGGAGGTCATGAGGGTGGGGCTCGGTGATATGATTTGCGTTCCTAGAGGAAGGGATACCAGGGAGCTTGCCTTCTCCCTTTCTCTCACTTTTGCTCTCTGTGATCTCATCCAACAAGGAAGTCAACGTCAGCACACAACAAAATGGTGGCTACCTACAAGCCACGAAACAGCCTTCACCAGGAACTGAATTGCCCGGCACCATAATGGTGGGCTTCCAGCCTCCAGAACTGTGAGAAATAAATTTCTGTTGTTTAAGCCACACAATCTACTGTATTTTGTTATGGCAGTCCAAGCTGACTAATACATCTTTGTTATTTTCTCCCTTCTCCTAATTTTGAGTTCAATTTTCTCTTCTTTTTCTACCTCCATGAAGTTGAAACTTCTGTCATTCATTTTGAATCCCTCTTCCTTGACTTCAAATAATAATGTTAAAATCTACGCATGATGAATAGAATAATACCCAGAAATAGACTCACACATTTAATTTACTCATTTTTGTCAAATGCGTCACAACTATTCAATAGGAAAGAAGAGTTTTTGCAAGTAATGGAAGAGGAACAAATAAATAAATGAATGAAGTAAATGAACCTCATAATTCACATAAAAACACAGAAAATAAAATGAGATTCTTGAACATAAAATAATATCTATATGATCCTTAAGGAGGTAAGGCTTTTTTTTATGTAAGACCAAGAAAACACTAATTATATAAGAAGAGAGAAAAAAAATGAATTTTACCACAATTTAAAACTTCTGCTCACTGGAAGTCACCAGTAGGTAAAATAAATAGTAAAGCCTCAAGCTGGGAGACTATAGTCACATTAGATGTAACTGACAAAAGATTTGTATACAAAATACATAAAGAATTCCTAAAATTAATAATAAAAAGTCAGAAACTCAACTTTAAAAAGTGGTCACAGGTGTGGAGAGTCATCTAAGGGATATTAAAATAACTATAACAATGTTAAAAATGTACAATATACTTTTTTATTAGAGAGATGCAAATTGAAACCATAAGACGATTTCATAACCAATGGGATAAACAAAATTAAAGGCAAATAAGACCACGTGTTGACAAGGAAGTACAGTAATTGGAATTTTTATATAATGCTGGTGGGAGTTAAAATGAATCAACTACATAGAAAAACAATTCCTTAATTTTCTTATAAAGTTAAATATATACACTTATAATACAATTATACCAATAGTTATTTATCCCAAAGAAATAAAATTACAAATACATAAAAATACTTTTATAAAATAAATATTTATAACAAATTTATTTACAACAGCTTCAAACTGGCAATGACTCAACTATGTATCAGTTGGAGAATAGATAAACAAATGGTAGCATACTCATACAATTGAATTCTACCCAGGATTAAAAATACCTCCTGATTTATATAACAACATGACTGAGTCTCAAAACACATTGAGCAACCAAATGTAAGCTCAAAAATTATATTTTCTGTTATGCCTTTTGTGTGTAGTTTTCCTAAGCAAAACTGACATGAAAAAAGTCAGAACAGTGTTTGTGATTGTGTTCATGTATGTGCCTGTGTGTGTTTGTGTGTGTGTGTTTGCCTAGAAATGGAAAGAAGGGAAGTTTTGAAGTGATAGGAACATCCTGTGGTACATGTGGAGTCAATTAAGGAATTAATGAAAACAGAGACGTGAAATGTGTGTGTGTGTGTGTGTGTGTGTGTGTGTGTGTCGTGGTATGTAATTTTTTTTTCTTTGCATGTGGATATTTCTTGTCTGACTTTAGGCTTGGTCTTGTCAAAAAACAAACCAAAAAAAAAAAAAAGGGATACTAGGGAGAAGGAAATGGAAGTAAACAATTTCAATGAATTCCAAAAAAGGAGGAATACAGTAAGCTGCAAATTATCTGAAAAGTTTCATGGAAAAAGAAGCTCTGGAAAAGGCACATCAAGAAGGGTAAGAGCATTGAAGAGAAGAGTACACATTGATAATAATGCAAGCAAGATGTGCTCATAGAACATTGTGAGAGCATTTTGATGAAAAACTCAATGGTTACACTAAAGTTAGGGGCGTTATTTAGACTTCAAAATGTGAAACTAAGGAATTTTAATTTATTCTCTGCCATATTTATTCAGAATGTTTTCTTCTCCTGCTATTGTCTTATTTCTTACTAGAAGTTTCATATTATTAAAGTTTCATTAGAGGTGAATTACTAGTTTTTAAGAGAAGTATCAGATCATATGCAATTCAATGTTCAGGTAATTCATTCACAGACATTAGGAGTAGTCTCTATATTTTACTCTCTGAGTATTGCTTTAATTTTTTATTTTGTATTAGTAAATGACAGACTGAGGTTATGAAAGCCTAAAAGATTTGAAACATCTTTCCTCATCCATTATATAAACGACAATGCTACCAACTGACTTACGCCTCATAAAACTTGTTCTTCATTGTAGCATTTCATAATATGACTTGTTACCTCATGTTGTGAGATACCTAGATGAAGGATGTATTTCACAATATTAGAGGAGAAACATGAAACTTATAAACCATTCAAGTGTTACCCATTCAGAATTCCAATTTTATTCATGCCTATTCATATTTGATTTCTTTTTTGCTAACCAAAGAGCATAGCTTACTGATAAAAATATCCTTTCAAACATTTATTTTAAAGGTTGTAAAGATAACTTTGGTAAGAGATACTACTAAATTAATTTAAAGCATTACATTTTATTAAAACTTTAAGCAAATGGAAAGTAAGGAAAACTAAGTCTAAAGTGTTTCAAAATGTTTGCACAAATAAATATGCAAGAGAAACAACATTTATACAATTTTTTATACCTGTAACGGATTCAATAATCTTAGTAAACCTCTATATAATTCTCTACATGTTTGGTATTTTATAATATAAATTTTTTAATAATCCAGGTTTAGTTTTTCATTTTAGTATTTTATTATTATTATTATTAATGTCCCCTGGTAGAAAGGATATACAAAGCTCTGGTATTTTGTCAATTTAAATATTTTTAAAAGTTAGTACTTTAATGATAATTTGTTTTACAATAAGAATAGTTAGATTTTATTGTGTGCTTATTATGTACTGTTCAAAGGTAAGGACTGTGAAATATGATAGCTATTAAGATATGTCCAGCACTGTGATAAACCTTCTACGAGTATTATCTCAGGTATTTTAAAAATTATCTTAGGTATTCTAAGTCACATTTTACAGATGTGAAGAAGATAGATTAAGTAACTTGCCAAATTGTCTACACTTAGGAAGAGTCAGAAACCAAATTTGTGCTCAAATCTTTGTTCATTTTAGGTCCATACTCTATCTTCCATTTTTCTGGTTCCAAACACATGTCTTTGTCTGTGTGTGGTTTTGTTATACTACACATGCTTTTAAACCAGCATTTTAATCCATTGTTACCTTCTTTTTATAGTGTACTTTCTGCACCTTCACTTCATTTGCTACTTCTATCTCGTTCATACTGTTAATCTTTTGTTATTTGCCAGGTCATTTTTTTTTCCTGCATTGATTTTATTTGTAACAGCATGGTGGCTTCAAAGGTATGTAACTTTTCTCTATATTATAAGGTATAGGGAGAATTATTCTATCAAGCATATGGGTATTTTAGTGGATCTACACTATTTTATTTAACTTTGGGTCTGTTATTTACTCTTTATATAAGAAAACACAACTCAAAACATAGTATCTCTGACAACTTTAATAAAGTAATGGGAAAGATGACTCTTCCTGAAGCACAAAAAGAACACTTCTTCTGAACGCTGGTGGGAATTGCTTGTTCACCTCTGATGAATTACTTCTTTACTCGTGTTTCACGATGAGAGAAATAATTGCCACAGGCTGCCTCAGTCTCTATCCTTATCCTTATTTGTCTTATTATAGATCTTCGTGTTTTCCACTTTAGAACATATCTGCTACTATTGCACTTAAATGACAGAATAAAAGAAACTATATATTCTTGGTCTGTGACTTTCAGGATTAGTAAATTATCTTGTTTTTGGAAACTATATGGATTATATGTACACAATGCTGTCTGGTGTTGTGAAAGATTGAATGTGGGGGAGAGTGAAACAAAACACTTCCTTTGCCCTTGAGATCCTTATCATCTAATTTAGGAGAAAAGACGTAAAACAACCAATTATAAATGAAGACAAGATTACAATATTCAGGATACCACTAAATGCTTTAGAATTTAGAAGAATAGAAGGTATAAGCATGTATATACACATATACATACACACACATATATGTATACATAATGTGTGTGTGTTTCTGTGTCTTAGGATTAGTAAGGAAATAGGTGTTGAGCTAAGTAATCTTTGAAAGAAGTCCAGGATTTAAGTACATACATGAACTAAGAGCTGATGTCTCCAGTAGGTGGTGGGGAGAGAGAATGGCATGTTTTCCCATTTGTTCAAGTCTCTTAGGTTCTCTTAAAATTTCTCTTTAGTTTATCTCACATAGGATTGAAACATTTATTGCCTGGTTTTTGTCTAGATAGTTTACATCACTCTTCTATCTCTGTGTAACTGCTAGGGGCATGTGCATCCTCCAGGCTCCTGCCATTGGTGGCTGGCCTCCCTCAAACTTATTCTTGTAGTGATTCCACAGCTTTGCTGTTAGCATGGTCATCTCCTGACCAGAAATTTGTCTGTTGAATATTGTTGCCAATTTCCTTTCATTTTGAAGAGTTGTATGGGCTTTACATTAAAAAAGGAAAATCAACTTTGGCTTTACAGTAATTTCAAGTAATTAATAAGAGACAATTATTCACTTTTCAATTGTTATAATTTATCTGAAATGATCAGTTACCAATTTATTAGTTGAAAAATGAAATGGCTATAGTGACATAATTATAAAAGCACATTTGTCTGTAGTGAAAAGGAAAGTATCAAGGTCTTAAAGTAATGGGATTGTCAGGTCAAGGAATCTTATTTCCAGGAATCTGTTTAGAAAAAAAACATTAGGAATGGAGAGGGAAATTTATGCACCAGATTATTTCCCATAATATTATTTATAAAAATGAATAATCAGAAACAAAGTGAAAGTCCAAAATAAAAAAAAATGGTTAAATAAATAGTGTTATAACAGATGTCTTTCTCCTTTTGGCTAAAGTTGATATTCATATAAGTGTATGGAAGTTCCTGGGAAAAATTAAATAATATTTGTAATAATACTTGTATTATATTTATAATTAGTGTTGACATGTATAGCGGAATGCCTAATGGACTGGGTAGAGGAAAGATTGGTAAAAAGAAGCCCAGAGCAACAGTGATTTGCTGTAAAGTGAAGAAAAATAGCATAGTAAGGCAAAGATCTTGCTATTACAAATTGCAGAGCAGAACAAGGCCTGTGAGTCAAATGGGAGTAGTGGTTCCAAATATAGTAGCATGGCTCTTGAACTTATCTGAGACAGACACCCTGGCGGCAAGAAGCTCTCTCGGGGAAATGGTGCTGGTTCATTTCTGAGCCAGCTAGATGAGTGGAAATAGCTCACATGGATAACCTGAATACATACATGTTTTTTTACAAACTTGATTAAATAGTCACATGTCTACATATTATGCTTAACTTAAATCTGGTTATATACATATTTTAAAATATTAATAATGTACTATGCTACTGTAAAAAGATTGTTTTCTACGGTCACATTTAAGAGTTAACTTTATTCAAACTCTTCTCTTTAAATTTTGACATCAGTATTTTTATCATCATTGCAACCAATTTTCAAGTCATCTTTCATGGTTTTCAATGGCACATTATTTCTAATTTTCATCCAAATTGTTTCAAGAACTGAACTTCTTAAATCTGTGTATGATAGTGTTTCCACAAATTCTATCCTAATTTTATCCTATTTCCCTAAGCTACAAGCAATCATTTGCATTATATCATGTTTTGATTTTTTCAATAATTTTGTGAATATACATTCCTGATTTATATAAGGTGATTAATTGTAAAACCATCAGATTTATAGTGATACACAGTACTTTGTAAGTAAAAGCTTAAACAACCAGAAAAAGATATCAAATATTTTTGATACCAAAAACCCAAAATTTTGAATATTAAATATCTTTACCACCTTTTTACTTATATTATGCCTGAAAGCAAAAGAGTTAACCCAGAGAAAGAAAACGGATATAAATATGTTTCTAACCATTCAAAATAATGCATTCAAAAGTCAAAAATGCATTCAAAAGTAAATGCAGTTTTTTTGTTTTGTTTTGTTTTGAGGCTGAATCTTACTCTGTAGCCCAGGCTGGAGTGCAGTAGCACAATCTCAGCTCACTGCAACCTCAGCCTCCTGGGTTCAAGCGATCCTCCTGATTCGGCCTTCTGAAAAGCTGGGGCTACATGTGGACCACCATGCCTAATTTTTGTATTTTTAGTAGAGATGGGGTTTCACCATGTCAGTCAGTCTGGTCTCAAACTCCTGACCTTAGGCGATCCACCCGCCTCGGCCTCCCAAAGTGCTGGGATTAAAGGCATGAGCCATTATGCCCAGCCTGGTTTCATTTTCTGATGGTGATTGAAAATAATTCATCTGCTAAACATCAAATTCCAGAGTGCATTTTGTGCGACGCTAGTGAAAACATTAAGTAGAGCCAAGCGCTGTGACAGGATATACCACTTGGTTGAGCTTGTGGTGGCTTACCACCATCTGTTATAGTTCCACCTCAGTTTTTCAGAGACCAGACTAAAGAAACAGATGCAGATAAAATTGGGATCACAACTCCGGCATTGCTTATGACTTTCAAGATGGCACTAATATCTGCCATTTTATCAAAGATTCAGTATTGATTTTGATTTAATATCTTGGCTTGAGACTAATACAATATCAGGGTTTCTACTTGACCTGTATACTATTATAGATCTTATTCCACAGTTCAGGAAATCAGTGTCAGGGTTCTGCCAGATTCATGCATAACTTGCTGTCTCTAGGTCCTCAATCTGACAAGGGGATCATGATCACATAGGTCTGCATACGGTGATAAATTATTGCACCAACTGTTTAAATTTGGATTGTCCCAGAAATAATCTTGAGATGAAGATTCAAGGGCAAGTGTTCATTTGATACATGAAGGAGACATCATCAGGAGACTGCAAAGGGGAAAAAGAAGATAATTTGACCAATGAAGGAGGGTTGCCCACCATGGACAGCTGGCCATTTAATTCCACTGGGAAACTTTGGAAGGTGAGGGAGGTGAAGAATGTATACACCAACTCTTAAGGATCATTAGTTCAGTGCTCTATGTGGGTGAAGGGGTGGTGGCATTAATTTTCCAGCTTTCGTTCCTTTTCATAAACAGAAAGGAGGCTGTAATAGTAAGAAGTCCTCTGTCACAGAAATGTTGGCACTTGCAATGCATAAGCTGGAATGTCCTGAAGTTATGAGTAAAGGGAGATGGATATGGCAAAATTAGAGTCTCCTTTATACCCTGAATTGCATAAATAATGCCTAATGCCCTCATGCTGTTCATCATCTTTTCCTTTTCCATTAGATTTTGGGCATGGCCTCACTGTTTCTGCTCATCCACTCTTATTATGGCTGTTACATCTGATGGCAGATGTATTCAGCAAAGTAGATGCTGAAATGGCTCCTCTCTTTTCAAATATTTTGCTTGAAGAGGCAAAGTTGGGAATCAAGAATGGGAAGATTAAAAATATATGTCACTGTAAGTTTTTTATTCCTGCTCTTTTATTATTAAGTTGCTGTTTACTAGGAAAAAATAAAACTTGCTCTTCCTTCCCTTACCTTTCAAGATAGAAATGATTATAATATTCTGTGAAAAGTTGCCTATGTATTACTAAATAAAGAAACCCTATGAGTCCAAACAAACTTTGAGAGACATCAGCATATGATTTGAAGTTTCTGGTAAAATGCCTGTGATGACGCTCACAATGCGTGGGGAGAGAACTTGAGTGTCTTCCAATGTACGCAGTCTTTTTAGAGTTGGATTACAAAGAAGCACATAAATCCTAATTGGTTCAGGTGGTAGTCAGTCTTATGTAGTGTAGTGGATAAATAAGTAGTATTAGAGACTAGATCAGTTTATGGATCATGGCTGTTACAGTGGATTTTAAGTACTAAGTGGTACCTCCATAAATGACAAATAAGCTATGAGAATAGGAAAAATAGAAATTTTCTGTTGTTATATTGACACCAGAATGATGTATGTTTTAAATCAAAGTGAATAGAACATGTATTTTAAGGTATGGTTTTTAATGTATAATTGACCAATACTTCACGATGATTTTGGATGATTCGTTATTGTGAAACACTGTAATTCTAATAGTACAAAAGTAGTACTGTTAAAAGAATAGACCATGATTGATATTTAGGGCAAGTAATCAGTCAGAATGGAGCTGAGAAATGAAAGCACTTTAATTGAAACAGATAAAAATGACTGTAAGGAATCGTTATATAGGTGATGGACATGCAGAAAATCCAAACAGCGGATGGTGAGACAACCTCGAATTTAGCAATGACAGGAACCTTCAAATCCCCTAAACTGGAAGAAGCCAAGGAAGATGTAGTAGCACGAGTCCAGGGTCACAGATTCCTCCCGAAACTCTGGTGGGCTTGTCTGGCAGGAGCTGGTGCTAGGGAGGAGATGCAGCCACTGCTAGAGACACCAGCCAAGGCGAAGAGCCAGGGGAAACATTACTGTGCGTCTCCATCTCTTTCTCCTCCCAGTCTCCACCCTTCCATCTTCCAGCGGTGCCTGTTATTGAACAAACTATGAGGAAGCCAGCTGACATGGACTCCTGGAAAATGTTGCCTAGAAAGCAGAGTAGAAGAAAAAGCAGGGCAAAAAGTAGAACTAAAAGCAAAGGACTGACATGAGAAAAGCATAAATAACAGTGGAAAAAATAACTCTAGTTTTTAATATGATATACGGTTTAAGGGTTGACTGTATGGCAACTAATAACAGAAGATACAGCTTATGGATCAGCTTCCCCTCACTGAGAAATATGCAGTTATGTCCAAAATTGAAGGATTTTGTTATTCTTGCTATCTGATGGCACTGAGTGTTATCAGTAGAGACTGGGATGGACTGCGGAGAAAGCTGTGATTGTACCGAAAAGCCCACAGGACACTGCCAACAACGAGAGACCAGATCCCTTTCGTTTTACTGGGTGGCAATTTGGACCAAACATCCGTGCCCTGATGAAGCCTGGTAAACCAAATTGTCCACACTTGATATATCCACTCAGGCTTGCCTTTGTAAAAGCACAGGACATAGTGTGAAATTCAAAATTCCTATAGCAGAAATGCTCTTTATTTCTGTAACAAGTGAGTAGAAATAGAGTTAGAAATGAGATTTTGTTTTATGGGGATAATAGCAATAAAATAACAGAGAAAATAGAACCCAAGAAGAAATTATCTGCCCCTCAATGTCACAGTCTCTAACATCAGAATCTCACATTTCACAGTCACAATAATAATAAACATTTTACCAATGGTAAGTTACATATCAGAATGAGAAAATTATTTAGAGACCTAAAACTGCATATTCACCCCCGTTTTGAAATAGCATCATGTTATAAACTTTAAAATTACTAGAAATTTTGGTAAATTGCATTATTGTTCTTCAAAATTTGCTTCATCTCCCTGTAGAAGGATTATAGCTTTTGGTCCTGCTGATGTATTTGGCCACGTAGTTTTCTTTGGCTAATCAATGTGAGTGGTGGCATTGTACATCACTTGTAAGCAAAGGGTTTAAGAGACGACATGTGGGTATGAGATTGTCATATCACACACAAATAAGGTGTAGTTAATTTGTGAAAGACATTTAATGTGATTGCAAAAAAAAATCTCTGATTGTAATAAACTACTAAAGATTCAGGGTTGCTGATTATTGCTGTAGAACTGAATAATACCTGACATTATAATGTAACCTTGGAAAATGCAACGGAAAAATGTTGGTAAGCCGTTTCCATCCAGTTAGCTCCTGTCTACCTTTAAGATGTTATTTAACTCATGCCTGTAATCCCAGCACTTTGGGAGGCCGAGGCAGGCGGATCACAAGGCCAAGAGATCAAGACCATCCTGGCCAACATGGTGAAACTTCGTCTCTACTAAAAAAATACAAAAATTAGCTGGGCGTGATGGTGCGCGCCTGTAGTCCCAGGTACTCGGGAGGCTGAGGCAGGAGAATTGCTTGAACCCGGGAGGCAGATGTTGCAGTGAGCCGAGATCGCACCATTGCACTCCAGCCTGGCGACAGAGCGAGACTCAGTCTCAAAAAAAAAAAAATGTTGTTTAAGTTACATTTCTTCAGGTAGCCCTTTCTTGACCCTTGCCACCAGATTAGGCTAGCTTTCTGTTTTATCTTCTATAAAACAACTATTATTTTTAGCAAATTTTCATTGATTGGTGTGATTGGCTTTAGGCTTTACAAACTATTATTTTTAGCAAGTTATTGATTGGTGTGATTATCTTATCTTTAGGCTTTACAATATTGAATCCATATGTGGTTTGCATAACACTGTGACTCTAGCACATAGCAGGTGCATAATACAAATATAATTGAAGAAACAAATACATGACTTATGTGGTATTTTATGTTACACTTCTCAAATCCTAGTAGATGCCTTAGTTCATTCCAATTATATTTTCACTACCCCTGAAAAACATTCATTGTAATTGTCTAACCATTTACTAAAATCTCTAAATCTACTCTCTTTTTTATATGCTCCCATCCTAAGTATGCGTGTACTTCAAGCAACTAAAGGCACAAGACATAATGGTCTCTCTTTCCCACAACACAGATATTATATCCCCCATACAATCTTTTAAGCATTTTAAAATATATCTGTAGTTGTGCTTGTTATGTTTTTACATTATCTTTTCTCAAATCTTTATTTTTTAATATACAAATGCCTTTCTGCCGGAGCAAATGTCTTACAAAGGTTAAGAATATATGTTTCGAGATTACAAACAATTCTAGAACTCTTGTTTTTAAAAATGCAAGATTTCACTATGTCCACTGCTATAATACTAATGAATGTTGTGGAATGTTTGATGTGTACTATGTCATTTCAGCTGGATGAAAGAACCACAGAGTCGCATGTATTTATTTAATTTAGAACGTGTCAGCCGTCTGGAGGCCTCTAAATTCATTGCATGCCAATCTTATGCCATTGTGCCTTTACTGCTGTCTCAAATTTTTATTTCTCAGGGATGATCTATTTTACAGACTGCTAAATTTCTGTCCAAAATAATTAGTAGTTTGTGTTAAAGAAAACCTCTTCAATCATAAGTTGAATGACATTAAAATAAAATAGTTTATGCCTTGAGATGCTTCAACTGTTTGTATAAATATAATATTTATTGGAAATTGTAGATGGGTAGACAAAATTTCCATGAGTTTATTGTCTTTCTTGTCTGGAGGAAGTAGAAGTGGATAATTAGAAATAATTCTATGAAAAGCTTATATTTAGATAACAGTCAATTCATTAAAAGCTTAATAGAATTATGAAAGTACTCATCTTCACTGTCTTCCTCCATTAGTACTGTTACTTTTAACTCTCTCCATTAATCATGACTGTTAATGATTCATCAAAGTACAATGTTTCCTACCCAGCTGGCAAAACAGAAGATGAAAAGTCACAAAATATAAGCTATTTTACTTTACTTTCACAAAAGGAATAAGATGACATTAATTAAGTCTAAATTGAGATTTACGCTTCTTGTAGTGTCAAAACTTCCATATTAATATACACTTTAAAAGTATGTATTTTAAAATACAAAATCAATTCATTTATGTATGCTAGCAATAAACAATCAAAATTTTAAAAGTTTTTAAAAGTTAATGCCATTTGTATTAACATCAAAAAAAGTATAAACTTAGGTATAAACCTGACAAAATATGTGCAGGAAATATGCTGGAATCTGCAAACTTGAGGAAAGAGGTCAAGAAACACTGTTAAACATAGTTAGACCCATTCATAGACAGAAAAATTCAGTATTGTTAATATGTCTGTTCTCTGATTTAATCTACAATGTCCATGCAAACCCCAATCTAATTCTCAGCAAGCTATATTTGCAGGTGCACTGCTTATAGCTCATCCTATCAGTAGGTTCGGTCATTCACCACTAATTATTTTCCTGTCTTTACAATTTCTCAAGTTCAAGAGACAATATCAGTGCTATTAGATGAAACATCTATCCCTGGTCTGAATATATCTGGTCCCTGGGAACCTTTCTGTGGCCCTCAAATCTGGTAGAATCTAAGGGAGCAGATGATATTATTGTTTAAATTTAATTGACAAAATTCTAGTTACTATTTGTTATGAGAATGTTTCCTCCTTTCTGAACAGTCTATTAGATATTTAAAAATACGATTTTACAATCATTTGGAATAAATAAAAAGAAATAAAATAAAAAGTAAAAGAAACTACTGAATAATACCAAAATTAGTGGTAAAGGGAAATTTGAGGGTATCGTAAGGGCTATGAAAAAAAAGTAAATCATCATTCTACAGTTTTGTTTTATACAAATATATTCAGTTTCCTAAGAGAAGGAAAATTGATAAAGAATATGAGTTTCTAGTCATCCAACATGACATATAAGCATTTTCAGAGAGTTATTTGTCAGTAAAATATAATGCTAAAAGTTTTTGTATATATGAGTTTACCATTTTAAGGGACATTCATGTGTGCCAAAAGTTAAAGCAATTTGAATAAATATTTGGAGTCATTTCTAAATGAAAACACTAAAAACCAAATTTATTTATTTTCTATATTATGCTTATCAACATGTGTGAATTGTTGATTTAGTAACTTTATACTTTTAAACATGGAAGGAACAAAGGGCTCCTATCATTGCCTCACTAAGAAAGTAGTTCATACATTAACACATAAGTTTTAATACTTCTGAGTTAGGTATTGAAAGGATAGTGAGAAAAATAGCAAGACATACCTTCTCCACTCTTCCCTTTGCCATCCTTCAGCTGGCAAGACATTTATTATTCAGTTACCAAGTAACATTTTTATTTTAAGTCTTGAATTATTTATAATGTGAGAAAGCATATTAGTCAACTGTAGGTACATTTAGTGTTATGCATTCAAACTGAGTCTGTTTGAAATTCCCCAATCCTATCCCCACTCCAGCCTACCCCAACCCTACCAGCTTCTTCCTGGTAGGTCATTCTAGAGCCAGGATATTGGGAGTTAGGATGCTTGAACACCATTCAGCCCTTAGGGTGTTCTTGTTTATACGTTGTTTGCCTCATCACGTGTGCAGATATGATCATCTTCAAATACTGGTGTCTGCTGAGGTCTTCAAATACTGGTGTCTGCTGCCATTCTTATGCAGGCTCTGCTTGTGTAGTTCACACAGCATCTACTGCTGTGTATCACGTTCCAAGTTAAACACTGCTTCAGGTCTGCTGTTTCTCTCTCAGCTAGCCTTCATGCCCTTCTCACAAGCACAAAGAAGCTTTGGGTGTTCTCTCTTTCTTCCCTGGGGCCACACATCACCCAACGTCTTCTTATCCAGTGAGTCTCCTTTTCCTAACACCTCACCTAGTCTCCCGTCTGCTCAGCTATGATGTCCTGTCTTTCCTTTCAGACAGCTGCTGCCTGTAGGAAATAATAATGCTAGTCCATTTCCAAGACAAAGTATCCCAAGTAGACTTGGGTCTGCAAACTATGGAAGGACAAAATATACCAGGTCCCTGCTCTAAGAACACGGGTAATTTTTTTTTAATTTTTAGTAGAGATGAGGTGTCACTATGTTAGCCAGGCTGGTCTTGAACTCCTGACCTCCGGTGATCCACCTGCCTTGGCCTCCCAAAGTGCTGGGATTACAGGTGTGAGCCACAGCGCCCAGCTGGCAAGGCCTTTTAAAGGTTAATTTTGTAACCAAAAGCTGGCCTGGTATTACTAAGAAACTACGAAAGATTAACAGGTGGAATGAGAAACCAATTAAGGAATTATGTGTTCCCTTAGCAGGAACTAATCTCCTGGGTCAAGACCTGATTGCTGGACTCAGTTTAGGATTAGGAGTAGAGGAAGGACAAATAAAAGTAATCATGGGCCTCTTAACAGAGAAGGAAGAAAGTAAAATTAATCCCCTTGTGTGGGTCATGGAAGACAACAGGGGAGGATTAAAAATCACACCCTTACAGATTAGATTGAACTAAAACAACCAGAAGAAATAGTTTTCAGACAACAATATCCCATACCTGTTGAAGAAAGAAAAGGTCTCCAACTGGTAATAGAGGGATTAACTAAAGCTGGAATATTAGAACTCTGCATGTCACCATAAAACAACTCCAATTCTCCCAGTCAAGAAATTGAATGGGTCATATAGATTAGATCTAAGGGCTATATATCAAATTGTCCAAACTCGCCAATCTGTGGTGCCTAACCCCTACAGCCTCCTTAATAAAATACCCTATGAACATAAGTGATTTAGCTTAGTGGATCTGAAAATTGCATTCTGGGCATGTCCCTAGACACTGAGAGTAGGGACTTTTTGCCTTTGAATGGGAAAATTCCATAACTGGGAGAAAGCAATAGTACCACTGGACTATGCTGTCACAAGGTTTCATATAAGCCTGAAGCTTATCTGATCACATCTTTAAAAAGTCCTGGAGTAATTCCAACCTTCCAAAGAAACCCAGTTGTTACAATACGTGAACAATCATTTAATTTATGGGGAATGGAGGGCCAAGGTATCAGAAACCACCATAACTTTGTTTAATTTCCTAGGGGAAAGGGGATTGTGAGCCTCTAAGAACAAATGGCAATTTTCAAAAAAAGAAGTTAAATAATTAGGACACCTAATTAGTGAAGGAAAGCGGAGGATAAACCCAGAAAAAAAATAACAGGAATAGTGGGTCTGCCCTTGCCTAAGAGAAAGAAAAGTCTCTGAAATTTTTTAGGTCTAACTGGTTATTGTAGACTATAGATTGACTCATATGCTCAAATGATGAACATTCTGTATCTTAAGTTACTTAAAGAGGAACCTGACCTCTTGCAGTGATCCCCAGAGGAAATTAAGGCAGTGGAGGATCTAAAGCAGGCCTTTACTTCCTTTTCTTCCTTTGTTTTTTTAAATGTCTATGACAATTGGGTTTCCCACTCCCCCTCAGCAACCCCATCCCAGGATCCTACTTTTCTGGGAAGTCCTGAAAGCCCCTAACCATCCCATGCTCTTCAGGCCCCAGTCCAGGCCTCCCATCTTTAGAGAAAGCATTTCATCTGTTTATAACAGTAGACCAGGGCATGGCCCTTGGGGCGTCCACTCAAACTTGGGGTCGTGAGGAAGCAAACTGTTGCTTTTGTCTCCAAGCTTCTTGATCCTGTCTCTCAAGGGTGGCCCAAGTGTGTGCCAGCAATTGCTGCCATGTCCCTGCTGGTAGAGGAGAGTTGAAAGCTGACTTTTGGTGGAGTCCTAATCCTGCGCACCCACATCAGGTGGGGAGTATATGAAATCAAAAAGAATCTAGGAGACGGTTAACTGATTCCTGGATTCTTCTTTTGGGGATACGGAGCTCTGATGCCTAGATGGAACCATCACAGAAGCATTACAAGAGCTAACAACTCTAGCCAATGAAATGGCAGAAAATGC
This sequence comes from Plecturocebus donacophilus, assembly GCA_004027715.1. NCBI lineage: Eukaryota > Metazoa > Chordata > Mammalia > Primates > Pitheciidae > Plecturocebus > Plecturocebus donacophilus. Next base: position 30,161 of record PVKP010020404.1, read on the forward strand.
CAGAATTGATGATTCATTTACTAATTGGCTAGAAGATTAGTTCAGGAAATGGAAAAGAATGGTAGCTTCTGTTCTAACATCCCTTATAATAGTGGCTGAAGTCTGAACAGCTGTATGGTATTACATTAGCCCCTGTGTTAGAGAGGTAACCCAAAAATTGAAACAGTCATCAAAAAACAAATGTCCATAACATAGCAACTGCTGTTAGAAAGCAATTGAGACCTACTCTCTTATGAGGAAGAGAGTCAACAGCTCTTAAAACAATTTGAGCACCAAAGGACACACAAATAAATGTGGAAATGGGACCAACAGAGGTAAAAAGAAAGAGAGAAAGGAGTTGCAGGTGATAATGTAAATGGTGGCCCATTTCTGAGACAAAGTGCCTGGAGCAGGCTTAGATCCCAAAACTATGGAAGGAAAAAATATACTAGGCCCTTGCTTTAATAGCTGACACCTGCTTGCTGGGGCCCTTAGTTGCCCTCACCTGAACCAAAGAGTCTAGAATGAAAGTTTACTGGCCTGCAAATAGCTCATTTAATTTATTCTTCTCAGCTTGCCTGAGTACCTAGGTCGTAAGTCAAATACTGAAAAACCACCTGAGACGACTACGATTGCAATGCATCATGGGCTGCAACAAAATGCAGTGAGACCATCCTAAAGAAAACACCTAAACCCCCTACCCGACGACCAATAGACATTGTCCAGGAAGATTGTGACCCCCCCGCCCCCATAGCACTCGGCCTATGAGGACCGGGAGGAGGAATCTACTCTCTAGGGGATAAATTGCTTGCTGGAACCATGCTGGGTGTGCCTGCCCGCCGGACTCCCGATCGATCTGGTAGGACCCTCATTAAAAGTCTCACTTCTGCTGTTCTCCGTGTCTCCGAGGCCATACTTTGGGTTTGGACAGGTGAGTTTGTTTTCCACACTGACCAACTGTTTTTTATTAACAGCTTATTAAATTATATATATATGTTTTTAAATGTTCTTTTCAAATATAGCCAAATTTTACTATTTTAGAATGCACCATTTTTCTCATATTTGAATCTTTTCAATAGCTTTTTTTTCAGTATGGAAAAAGTAAATCAAGAAAAGTGCTTCCTCTGCAAAATTCCCTCTCCAGCACCCTCCCTTTTTATCCCTTATTTTATACATGCTGTCGGCAATCAAAGCAGCCGACGGCTTCAGAGACGCTGAAGTAAATTTTAGCTGCCATGGCCACGGCAGTAGTCTTGAATGATGCTGTGAAAACAGAATTATCTTTTTAGAGTTCTGAGTTAGAGGCATACTTACATGGATATCACCAAAAGCACACATTGGAACTCAACTACCACTGTTAAGGAAATAACATTATTTTATGTTTTACAACAGAAATTCTTTAAAAAGATAAACCAGTCTATTAGATAGATGCAAAAAAAAAAAAAAGTAGATATGAATTGCTTATATTGAAATTTTAAAATGGGAAGAATGATATACTGGAAGAGCTAAATTAAAATAATTTGCAAGCTAACATAACATTAGTATAAGTCCGTGGTCAGTAAATGCTTTCAGTAAAGGGCCAGCTAGGAAATATTTCTGGTTTTGCAGGGCAGGTGGTCTCTATCACATATTGAACTCAGATGTAGCAGAATGTAACCATACACAGTATATTAGCAAAGGGTGTAGCTGTGTTCCAACACAGTTTTATTCCAGAAAACAGGTAGTGGGCCAGATTGGCTCATGAGTGGTAATCTGCCTGCACCTAGATAGTGTGTTGATAACATTAAGTTTTTAATCAGAGAAATCTCAGGGCTCTGGCTTACTATATTCTACATAGAGAGGCAGAATATGTCTTATCAAAATCTCTGTTTTTGTCCTAAGGGAAATAATTTAATGTACTTGGGTTTTAAAAAAAGGACCATTTTTGAGGCTGCATCAGTCTGTGATGGCTGCAAATGTTAAATGGACATTTATTTAAGAACTATGTAAAACAATGGTTTTAAAGGAATGTTTAACTTGGTACTTTTAATTTTACAAACTTTTACAACTTTTCCTCATTATTAATATGTTTCATATCATTACATGCTTAAAAGGGTATTCTGTTTATTTGTTTTCCATGCCTCGATATTATAATTGTGGTTTTCAAATATATAATTTAGTGATTTTTTTTTGCGCTTCCTCCCTTGCTCTTTGAATTAAGTGTCCCATTTTCTCAGTTTATTGTCTTATTTCATCTACTACAATAGTCAGGAACCATAAAATGTATTCTATAATTGGCATTGGTACAACCAAAGAATCCAAAGCAGACAAATGAAATGAGTAATTAAACATATTTTAATCATATTTTAATAGAGAAAACCATATATCTGATCCAGCTTTTTATATTAATACTGTAGGTTAAAATGGGATATAATGTTTCTCTTGCATAATAATAATTAAATACTTGCACTAAAATGTACTGCATATCCATTTATTATGGATAATAAAATTTGTATAGTACGAAGAAATTGACCATGCCATTTTTAGCCCTCTTTAAATTATAAAGACGATGATAATACAATGTTTTCAAATTTCAAAAGTCTACTTAGAAGTGGAACAGCTACAAATTAACCTTTTCTTTCTTTTTATTAAAGCTATTATTTCACACTCATCTAGATATGTCTAAACTGTTCTTCACAAGAATCAATAATGGAAATTAAGGGTGAGCTGATATAATTAAGGGTCATGCTAGAGGATCATCAAACTCCTTTTAAGTTACATACTTAATATTGTATGCTAACAATTTTATTTCAGTGGATAATTCCATAAGATATAAATGTTTTTTTCCATGTATTCAGCTCAAAGTCCCAGAATTGAGACAAATTTTCTAATGACTTTTCTTAATTTATTTATTTGTGTAAAGCCTTCTTTATATTTCTCTTAATTCCTCTACTCATTTTCTTTTTATTCAGCAGAATTTAATGGAGTTACTATGATCTATTGCAATATTTTAGAAATAACTAATGTGCCACATTCTAGTCTTGGAGTTATTTTAGACAGTGCATCTAAAATTTAAACAAAAAGCCTGCAGCAATTCTATTATCTTTTGGACACTTGAAATATCTTTTTAGAGAGAGTGAGGCAGAGAGATTCAAATAGATTCTTTCAGTAGTTTTACTGTAGATACTTTAGGTGTGAGAATTCTTATATGGCAATATTATATATCTTCTTGTACCAAAAGAATGTCCATTATAGATTAATGAAGATATGATTATTAAGATTCTGTTATTAAGTGAAACCTTTTATCTATTTGACATCATTTTCATATCTTCAAATATTGGTAGATTTTAATCTGCTGATTCTCATGAATTGTGTTTTCTGAGGCTGTAATTATCATTTTATTTATAACCGTCAGTTTGGTGTAGTTATTATAAGTTCTTTGGTGTTGTCTTGTAAGTTTCCAATTAGGTTCATATTAAAGCATAAATTATGAAGACATTAACAAGGAATTTACTGATTATAAAGTTTTAAAAATCTAAAAATTTAAGAACAGCTCAGAGGAACTTGAGGTTCTCCGAGAACAGATACATTTTCTAAAGAAATACCTTAAAAGTTTTAGGATATTTTCAACTTATACCTCTGTAAGAATCCCAAATATTAAAATATGTGAAGTTGTTAACTCTCACAGATTCTAAACCATATAATATGTGATTCCCACAAAATCTACATGTATAATTTAAAAAAGAAGTAATCAATATACATTATTTACAAGATGTAAGTCTTTTAGAAAGGTGAATTTTTAAAAAATTCAGCAAATTTATAAGATGTGATCTCTGCTCTTAGCTACTTCTCTTCCATAAAAACTGAAAGTAAAACTTGTATGCATTTTATTGTTCATAAAAACAAGCCATTGCTAACTGGCTAGGAAATAGAATAACAAAAGGAGGGGACAAATTAATGTGAGAAAAGCAAGAAAGTTGATCCACAGACTAAACAAAGGAATTTTCCATCACTTTCACTATTTCAAATATTTTTTTCCATTGTATAACAAGATGACTGTCTGTAGTCCATTTTCAATGTAATACAAGATTTTTTCTTTCTTCCAATACAAGATTCTGCCCAGAGTCAGAAATTGTATTTAGTTGTCATTTCTAATTGAGCTTCTTTAATCTGGAATATCCCCACAGCCTTTGTCTTTAACGCCACTGACATTTATTCGTCTCCTTCCTTTTCATTTAATGTAAACTTTTAATTTTGTGTTTATCTGGTGTTTGCTTGTTATTTGATTCAGACTTTTCATTCTCAGCTATAATATTGCACAGGTTGTGTGTCCTTCTTAGGACGTCATATCTGAAGACATGTGATATCTACATGTCCCTTACTGGTGAAGTTAGCTTTGATCACTTGTTCAGGGTGCTGTGTAATTTACTTTGCTGTGTAATTACTTCTTTTTTTCCCTGTAACAAGCAGGCAGTCAGTGGGGAGGAACTTTAAGACAAAGAAAATATGCTGCTTTTTAGCAAAAATTATTGCTAGATCTACCGTTTACTGAGAATGTCATCCAATCCCTATTATAAGGATGACAACATAATAATTTTTCTAGTCTGACTGTGCCAAGACACTGGGTGACCTGCATGATGCTTCAGAAAAGGACTTCCCTTCTCTCCTAATTATGTACTTTATATGTGTGCATGCATGCATGTATATGTTTGTTTAGGTTATCTCTATGGACTCATATGTTTTATTTTTTAGTGTATTACAGGGCATCACTGTACTTATAAGCATCCCAGATTTGAATAGTGAGAACTCTCACAGGTAGTTTCTATGTCTATGTCTAATAACCCCTCCCTCTTTGTTATTTTAGCAATCCCTTATTTTCTGCCATAGAGAGATATTCCCAACTCACTTTCTAACTACTCTACCTCAATCCTGAAATCAACTAATTTCTGAGCAGCCTTGCCTAAAGATGTACTTGTCTGATCAGTTCGGTCAACTGGACAACCTCTCAAAGCATTGTTGATGTTTTTCTTTCTTTCTACTCAATATGAACAATAGACATTAGTAGAAAGAGCAGTTTATTAATTGAACATTTATTTAATAGATGTCAGGGATTGCTATGCAATTTTTATAAATTAATTCAAATATGTAACAGCCTACAAAGTAAGTGTTGCTATCACTAGTTTACAGATGACAAAATAAAACCCTATATAGTTAAATGACGTATCCAAGTTTATTTAAAAAATAACTACAAGAGTCAGCTGTGGACATAGTTTTGCTTAGCTGCAAATTGCCTCCTTATCCTATTAGATTCTACAGCTATGATGACATAAGCATTAATTGTGGCATACTAAAATATAAAAGCAAAATTTAACAGATAAGACTTGCCAGTTGTTCAGGATTTATGATGTTAGTTATTTTTCTGAACAGTTTGTGGGGTTAATAGTAATATTTAAGTAAAATTAGGTTTGCAGTCGTGACAGTAGGTGATTGTTTCCCGTCTGTAAGTGAATAGAAGGCATGCATTATTAAAAAGCAGCTTATCAATGATTACTGGAAGGGAAATATGATATTAATTATAAAATATTCAATCTCTTAATTAAGCTAAATTTGTCCAGCTACACAATCTACCATAAATACAGCTCATATAAAACACACTAGATGTTAGCATGTTTTTCTGGTCTTATAGTTTCTCTCTCTTATTATGACTTGATAACACTAACTAACTCTTGTCCCAATGCCTACAAACTCTCTTCTATACCAGTCTCTGACTATGCATCAGAATAATTGTTTTGTTGTGCTTTTCAAATAACCGATTAAATAACCTCTTCCTCAAAACTGTGTTCTATGAAGTTGACAGGTTGGGCACACTCTCCCCTTGGTTCAACTAGCCAAGTCCTGTTTTCATCTGATTCATGTACTGGTGTACAAGTAATATTTTTAATTAAATAAGAAAACGTTTGTCTTAGTCTACCATCTGTTAGCATGCAATAAGCCCTCACATTGTCGTGAGCTTTCATAGCTTGTCTGTACAATGGGTGTACTATACTTATCCTACCTGGATCACAGAGAGGTTTCGCTGTCATCAAATGAGACAATTCGTGTGAAAAAGTTTTGGACATTGTGAATTTTATGCAAAGATAGAATACCTTCTTAATAGTGGATTATCATCATTACTATCTACAGCTGGAGAAAAATCTCATCAAATTAATGTAAATAAGAGTCCCTGCAGAGGATTTAAAAGTGTTCTATCTGGAGATGAACACTTTCTTAAACTACTAGTGAAATCCTTTAAAATACACTACAAGACTACCTAATAGTGTATTCCCAAAATAAATTCAATAAGTAATTTGGTAAATATTAGGAAATGATAATATTTTCTTCTTAGGCCAGAAAACACATTGTCTCATATATCAACTGTTGGCAGTGGATACTAGGAACAGGTTTCACACACATTTTGTTTATGAAGAGCCTCCCTGCAACATTTAATGATGATAAATTGCCCCCAACTAGACATAAAATAATTGTGATTTTGGACAATTTGATGTATAGAACCTTTGCTGATCTGATGATCTAATGGCAGCTATTGCTAAACTTGCCTTTAACAGACTAAAAGGAAATTTACCTTTGTCACTGGAGCAAATACATGTCTTAAAAAGAAGCCTTTTTCACAGGAAAGGCTTGAGGAACAAGCACCACATATATCTGATGAAGCACTCGGAGGTTGAGGTGTAGCATATGATAGGTCTAGGTAGAGTAATGTGAGGCGTGGACAGGGGACAAAGTTCAAGAGTTTAGCAAGGAGGCAGCTAGTAGAGTCTAAATGGTAGGATTGATTGGCAGAACAATCTAAAGAGGTAAAATACTGTCATTTCCAGTTTATATGGTACCCGAGGGATTTCCAACTAGAGTTGTCTTATAGCAAATTGTACAAACTTTTCTAGAAATTGGAGAGGATATATTCTTACTGCCTGGCCATTTAGCAATAAGCAATCTACAAGCATGAGAACACAATTGTTCCTCAATATTTTTCTCAACACATTATATAATATGGCTTAAACGGGTGTCTAGGAGATAAATTTTTCATAGAATTATCTTTAAAGAAACTGGTCTTAAAAAAAAAACTCATTCATTTCCTTGTATCAATGAATATTAGACAAACCAAATTTTCTTTTTCTTTTGTTTTCTTTGTTATTAAGTTCAAAAATGACTACAACTTTAAATTGCAATATTATTCAATTTATAGTAGTTGGCATGGCTATCTCCTTCCTGATTTTAATTTACTTTTTATCCTTTTTATTTTCTACCTTGTATTTGTTGGGTTAAGCATCTTTTACAATGAGAGGGAAGGAATCATCTCCTGTGTTTTAAGTATTGAAATCTTTAAAGATGTATGCCTAGAGCATTCAACTGAAAATATGTGCCCTCAGGTTTACCACTTTTTGTACTTGCTGCTTCACTTAAAACAATCTGTACTTTTGGTCACCTTATTAATGCACATTTATAATTTTGTCAAAATTATAAAAACATAGTTCTGGCTTGAGTAAAAAATACAACACAGTATAATATTGGCTAAAGACAAGTTCCTTATAGATTACCTAGTTCAAAATGTAATAGACAAAATGAATATTGCAAGTGAAATAATTTTTAAAATTAGAAATATCTATAAAAAAACATACATTTACTTTCCTGGGCAATATTGATTACTCCCCAAGAATTCATCTTGGGGAATTCGTCTATTAGTCATCTTGCCCATCACTTTTAAGTAAAATAGCCAGCCTTCTATCTGCATATTTTGTAGAGATGGATGTCAAAGACCAGAACAAAGGCCAATCCTATTCCCATGTAAGTAGATGTTTCCTAGTTGTCATCTTGTTAAATAATTATGTTTAATGTCCATATCAACATGTATTTAAAGACTATGCCATTGAGTCATTTTGCTACTATATCACCCACACCTGCCTTTCCTTTTGTGTCAGAAAGGGCCACTTTTAGGCAGATTCCAACATGAGTTTCTCCTACAATGACTACAAGGTTCATTTAAGCCTAAGGTAAGACTAAGTCTTAAAATGGTTAGCAGAAAGAAGCCTGCCAGTCACATTCAATTTGACATATCAATATAGCAAGGTTTAACCTAGAAAGAGAATGTCTTTAAATGTAATATATGCCATAGATATCATTGTCCACAGGCATCAGAACCATGGTCTAAGGCATTTCTTCTTGATTTGATCCTGCAGAAGGGATACATGCATTCATCTCAGTTTGGTTCAAGAGAGTCCTAGTGTAGATTTGACATATTACACATCACCCAGAAGTTTCAAATCAAAAGATGCCATCAGAGAGCATAATACTGATCTTTTGTTGTTCTTAGACATCCCATTTAACAATTATTTTCTTTATGGTCAAATAACGATCTCTCAAAAACCTAGCTTTGTTTCTTTTTATTAAAGGAGCAATACTATTTACTGCAAAGAGAAGCTCAGGGTACCAACCCTGTGTGACTTTATAAAATATTTTACATAAATTATGCAGATAATCTAGTGTAGGAGAGGATACTCTAAATAGGCAATTACACTAAAATGTGTTAAGTGCTGCAATAAATGTGCAGAGATCTATGACACCAAAATCTACCTTGGGTAACAGAAAAAATCCATGGACGTTATGTCAAACAATCCTTAAGAATGAATAGAAATAACCATGGCAAAGAGTTAAAGCATTCTAGAGTATACCGTATAAGTAAAACAACAGAGTGTCATTAGCCTGATAAGACTCTTCTGTGAATTTAATTTGAGATAGGTAATTGGATGTGCACATGTCACTCTAGTTTTGTGCTATTTAATAATTAATTGGACATTAGTGAGTATAGTGTAAGGTAGAAATTTCAAATCAGAACTAAGAAGCATAGCTATGACATTTAATAACATTGGGAGTATGTCAGATTGTTTCATTATCATGGCCTTAATTTTCTAATAAATAAAACTGGAATAATAACATCTTCATCATGGGCCGGGCGCAGTGCCTCACGCCTGTAATCCCAGCACTTTGGGAGGCCAAGGTAGGAGGATCATGAGGTCAGAAGGTTGAGACTCTCCTGACATCCTGACTAACACTGTGAAAACCCATCTCTTAAAAAAATTTTAAAAATTAGCTGGGTGTGGTGGCACATGCCTGTGGTCCTAGCTACTCTGGAGGCTGAGGCAGGAGAATTGCTTGAATCTGGGAGGCCGAGGTTGCAGTGAGCCGAGATTGCACCATTGCACTCCAGCCTGGGTGACCAAGCAAGACTCTGTCTCAACAAACAAACAAAAACCTTTATTACTTATTTGGTTTAAAAACATATGTAAAATATCAAGTGCTATGTGATTATGTGATGAGCGGACTATAAATATACCCTCTTCCTCATTACACAATAATTGCAGCACACTTTATATAGCAAAATATTGTATATCAGATAAAAACTAAGATTTTTTTCTGATTAAGATAATAATGATTCATATGTGCATGTGTGTTCATGCTTCCGATATTATGTTTAAGCTGCTTTTTCATAATTTCTTTCTTACTAAGCAGAAACTCTCTTCATCCTTTTTAATATTTATCCCTCCCTCCACATGTATGATTTTAGAATATCGATTGGGTATATGCAAACATTTCTTATCATAATTTTTAACTTGTAGGTCATAGTCATTTTGTTTGAGCTGATATCCCATTGTTTATACTCAATGACTGCCACATAAAAAATAAGTATAATTTGCCTAGATTTTCTTCTAGGATTTTTATGGTGTTAGGTCTTATGTTTAAGTCTTTAATCCATCTGGAGTTAATTTTAGTGTAAGGTGTCAGGAAGGGGTCCAGTTTCTGTTTTCTGCACATGGCTAGCCAGTTTTCCCAACATCATTTATTAAACAGTGAATCCTTTCCCCATTGTTTGTTTTTGTCAGGTTTGTCAAAGATCGCATGGTTGTAGATATGTTGTGTTGCCTCCGAGGCCTCTGTTCTGTTCCATTGGTCTATATCTCTGTTTTGGTACCATTACCATGCTGTTTTGATTACTGTAGCCTTGTAGTATAGTTTGAAGTCCAGCAGTGTGATGCCTCCCGCTTTGTTCTTTTTGCTTAGAATTGACTTGGCTATGTGGGCTCTCTTTTGGTTCCATATGAAGTTTAAGGTGGTTTTTTTCCAGTTCTGTGAAGAAGGTCATTGGTAGCTTGATGGGGATAGCGTTGAATCTGTATGTTACTTTGGGCAGTATGGGCATTTTCATGATATTGATTCTTCATAACCATGAACTTGGAATGTTTCTCCATCTGATTGTGTCCTCTCTTATTTCATTGAGCAGTGGTTTGTAGTTCTCTTTGAAGAGGTCCTTTACTTCCCTTCTTAGTTGTATTCCTAAGTATTTTATTCTCCTTGTAGCAATTGTGAATGGCAGTTCATTCTTGATTTGGCTCTCTTTAAGTCTGTTATTGGTGTATAGGAATGTTTGTGATTTTTGCACATTGATTTTGTATCATGAGACTTTACTGAAGTTGCTTATCAGTTTCAGGAGATTTTGGGCTGAGACAATGGTAGGAGTGTAAATTAGTTCAACCATTGTGGAAGACAGTGTGGTGATTCCTCAAGGACCTAGAAATAGACATTCCATTTGACCCAGCAATCCCATTACTGGGTATATATCCAAAGGATTATAAATCATTCTATTATAAGGACACATGCAC
>PVKP010020405.1:0-40826 GCA_004027715.1 Plecturocebus donacophilus
TGTGAGAGAAAAGATTTTCCTCTTTCTTGCCACAGATTGCCGGGGAGTTTGAAAAATCCCCTTCTTCTTTCTTGCCAAGATTGCCAGGGAGTTGGAAAAATTCCCTTCCTGTCTTTCCACGGAGTGCCAGGGAATTGGAAAAATTCCCTTCCTCTGTCTTTCCACGGAGTGCCAGGGAGCTGGAAAAGTCCCCTTCCTCTCTCTTGCCACAGAGCACGAGGTAGCTGGGAAAATCCCCTTGCACCGTGGGCTCTAGGCTGGTGGTTGCCACTGCTACTGGCTTCCCCATCACTGGGAAAGCAGAAAGCTGGAGCAAGTTCCCTGTGAAGTTCCAGACCGAGAGGATGCTTGGAGGAGGACCTCTGTTTGTTCTTGTTGTTTTGTTTGTTTGCTTGCTTTGGTTTTTGTGGGAGTTTTTGTTTTGATTCTGAGACAAGGTCTTGCTCTGTCACCCAGGCTGGAGTTCGATGGCATGATCACAGCCCATTGCAGCCTCCCCAGGGATCAAGCAATCCTCCCACCCCAGCCTCCTGAGTACTGGGACTACAGGTGCGTGCCACCACATGCCCAGCTAACTTTTGTATTTTTTGTAAAGGTGAGGTTTCACCATGTTGCCCAGATTGGTCTAGAACTCCTGGGTCAAGCGATCCTTGGCCTCCCAAAGTGCTAGGATGACAGGTGAGAGCCACCACACCCGGCCAGGAGAACCTCTCTTCAACAAGCATCTCCGGTGTGCCAGGCTCTGGAAGGAGAACTCTAGTCTCTCATTTTATGACCTTCCCTTTCCAAATGGGGAAACTGAGGCTCAGAGGAGACATGTGACCCATCCAACGTCACACAGAGGGGAAGGATGGAAAATTTTCCTCCCACCCTATCCCGTGGACACCCAATTCCCTTTCCAGAGGCAATGGTATTTATTGCCTTGTGGGTATTTCTTGACATATTCTAGGCATATACACTTACACACAGAATTTTTTTTTTTTACACAATGGTGGTACACTGTTCTGTATCTTATCTTTTATTTTACTTAACATTATTTTCAATATTTTTCCAGATTAATATAAATAAATGTGCCTCCTTTCATTATTTTTATTTTCTTTCTTTCTTCCCTCCCTCCCTCCCTCTCTCCCTTCCTTCCTTTCCTTTCTTTCTTGAGACAGATTCTCACTCTGTCACCCAGGCTGGAGTGGAGTGGCCTGATCTCGGCTCATGCAACCTCTGCTTCCCAGGTTCAAGCAATTCTCCTGTCTCAGCCTCCTGAGTAGCTGGGATTACAGTCACTTGCCACCACGTCTGCCTAATTTTTGTGTTTCTACTAGAGACAGGGTTGCACCAAGTTGGCCAGGCTGGTCTCAAACTCCTGACCTCAGGTAATCCACCCACCTTGGCCTCCCAAAGTGCTAGGATTACAGGTATGAGCCACTGCACCCAGCTCATTTTATTTGTATAATGCCCATAAAGCATCAAACTGTGTGAGTGCACCATCATAAGCGTAACCAGTTCCCTCCTGATAAACATTTAGGTTATTCCTAATGTTTTGCTATTCCAAACACTACTGCAATTAACATCCTTGGGCAGACCTGACAACAGCCACAGGCGTCCACGTGTGTGAGAGAAAAACCTGCCACGTCGGAAGCGATTTGTCATTTAGGGAGACTTTCCAAATTGCACCCCAATTTCCCTCCCCTGCAACTGATCGACCAACCATTTCTCAAAAGGGCTTTTTGAGCTTGAACTCTCTCTTTCACTGTCCCTATTTTTTTAATGTTTGACAGCGAGAAGATAATCATGTCTGGCTTATGTAATTAAAATTAAATAAGCCCTTCGTTAAAAACACACAAACCCAGGAAGAAGAGAAACCAGCAAGGCCAGTTCAGGCAGATCCGCCCTGCCCCTTGTCACGCCTGCCTTGTCCCCAGCAAGCCCCACCTGAGGCTCAAATCAGTTTCTCACACACGGGCCTCAGACATCAAACCTTGGAAAAAATACAGGGAAGAGATTTTGTGACTTTCCCCCTCTGTGGCTTTTCACACAGCCAGATTCTCTCACTCTCAGTTTTCCCTTTCTTTCTCCTTCTCCTCCCTTTTCTTCTTTCTCTAACTTCTGTTTTGGTGAACTCTGTCATAAAAAAACACTTTAAGCCATGTCCAGTCTAATAAGTTATATTGAATCTGGCTTTGTGTGTGTGTGTGTGTGAGATGGAGTCTCACTCTGTCACCCAGGCTGGAGTGCGGTGGCACAATCACAGCTCACTGCAGCCTCTGCCTCCTGGGTTCAAGTGATCCTCCTGCCGCAGCCTCCCAAGTAGCTAGGATTACAGGCACGCCACACCTGGCTGATTGTTTTGTAGTTTTAGTAGAGACAGGGTTTCCCCATGTTGGTCAGGCTGGTCTTGAACTCCTAACCTCGGGTGATCTGCCTGCCTGGGCCTCTCAAATTGCTGGGATTACAGGCAGGAGCCACTGTGCTCAGCCGAATCTGGCATTTTTAACAGCAAGTAGAGCTAGGAGCTTAGAAGTAGAAATTAGATGAGCAAAGCAATAATGGATTATATTTTAAATATGTTAAGCTCTTTCTCTTCTCTTCATGAACACAAGCAAGTAGGTGTCTGGAGGGAGGTTGGAGGGGTTGCGGTGGGGAAGCGGGAGTCTCAGGGCCCATAATAGGGTTCCGGAGCCCAAAAGGGGTAAGGAGGGTATCCCCCCAAGGAGATGGGAAGGGTGAACAGTGACAGCTGCAAAAGATTGCTTACTTTTAGAGGGATAGATCCACTAAGTAAATATATTACCAGCCTGGCCAACATGGCAAATCCTTGCCTCTACTAAAAGTGCAAATATTAGCCGGGCATGGTGGTGTGCACCTGTAGTTCCAGCTACTTGAGAAGCTGAGGCAGAGAATCATTTGAACCAGGGAGGCAGAGGTTGCAGTGAGCCAAGATTGAGTCACTGCACTCCAGCCTGGGTGACACAGGGAGACTCTGTCTCAAATAAAAAAAAAGAAAAAAGAAAAAAGAACACTGGAAGCCAGATTTATTTCTTTCTTTCCTTCTTTCTCTCTTTCTTTCTTTCTTTCCTTCTTTCTGAGACACAGTCTCGCTCTATCACCCAGGTTGGAGTGCAGGGGCACAATCATGGGTCACTGCAACCTCAACCTCCAGGACTCAAGCAATCCCCCCACCTCAGCAGCCCGGAGTAGCTGAGACTACAGGCGCGCACGCCTGGCTACTTTTTTTTTTATTTCATAGAGATGGGGTGGCCCAGGATGATCTCCAATGCCTGGACTCAAGGGATCCATCCACTTCAGCCTCCCAAAGTGCTGGGATTACAGGCGTGGGCCACCGCGCCCAGCCAAGTGGTAGGGTTCTTAAGAGCTGGGGTGAATGGGAGACTGTAGGTCATTCGTGTTTTTTAATCACCTTCACCCAGAGGAGAAGGCAACTTTCTTCTGTCTTCATGACAGGAGGTACTTTTACAACCTACCAAAGTTAGGCAGTTAGGCTCTCACCTTCCTGGGGGAGATGGGAGTGCTATCCCCTTTTATGTTTACATTTCAAAGAGATAGTTTCCTGTGGCCTGGTCACTCACACCTGTAATCCCAGAATTTTGAGAGGCCAAGGCTGGATGATTGCTTGAGCCCAGGAGTTCAAGACCAGCCTGGGCAACATAGTGAGACCCCATTTACTGGGCTATAAACTAGCAAGAGACTTTTAAAGAGGTTTGTATGTATCTCAAAGGGACAAAGGAATAATTTACAATGGGTGGGGCGTAGTGGCTCACACCTGAAATCCCAGCACTTTGGGAGGCCAAGGCAGGCCGATCATAAGGTCAGGAGTTTGAGACCAACCTGACCAACGTGATGAAACTCTGTCTCTACTAAAAACACAAAAATTGGCCGTGTGTGGTGGCACGCACCTATAGTCCCAGCTAATCACGAGGCTGAGGCAGGAGAATCACTTGAACCTGGGAGTCGGAGGTTGCAGTGATCACACCACTGCACTCCGACATGGGTGACAGAGTGAGACTTCATCTAAAAAAAAAAAAAAGGAAATAATTATTTACAGTGTAAAGTTTTCTTAAGCAAATGCTCTAAGAAAAGGGAGGTAAGGGGCCTCCATGGTTAGACGCTCTGGATTCTGAGGGCCTTAGAGACAGGAGGAAGCCTGTCTAAAGCTTAGTTAAGTGGAGGGAAACGTTATGGCAGCGTTGGTTCACTCTGTAAAGCTGACCTGCCCATGTTCAAATCTGAGCTCCACTGCTTAATAGCTGGGTGACCTGGGGCAAGTTTCTCAACCTCTCTAGGCCTGATTTCCCCATCTTGTAAAATGCAGCTGATTCACACTAACCTCATAGGATGGTTGTGTAGATTAAATATATTAATCCAAGTACAATGCTTAAAACAGTACCTGGCACATAATAAATGTATTATTTGCTGTGTGTTAATTACTTCACCATTCTGAACCTCAGTTTCCCCAATCATTGTTAAAACATGTGCAATGAAAGAAGAGACCCCTCAAACAGGCATTGTGTGGGCAGCATGGCTGTTTATTCACCTGGGTGCAGGAGGGCTGAGGCCGAAAAGGTCATCAGCGGAGGGCGGTGGGAATAGGAGTTGGTTTTATAGGTTGGGGCAAGTGGTCAGTTAAAGGTGGTAATCTATTTTAGGGAGGGGGAGGGTGTCACGGGATGTATGGTCATGGGTAGGGGTCATCTGTTACACACAGGCATGATCATAAGGGTGGGGGGTATCGGCTGCAAGCAGAGGGGAGGGTGCGGTAAATTACATAGTTACAGTGGTGAGGGTCTTGAGAAACCCAATGTCCAGGGGGAAATTCTGCAAAGCTGAGCAGGAGCAATGATTGCAGGTTGCAGGGGAAGAGCAATTAGTTGAGGCTGGAACAAGTTGTTTCACTTCTTTCTGTGGCCACCTGGTTACTTGTGGTTACCTCAGACTTTCTGGCTTCTGGGGACCATCCAGAGGTGTACGTGAGGTCAGCAAGGCTATAATGACCAGGCTGGGACTCAGAGGCCTAACAATCATCCCGTCTGAAAATATGTAGAAAAGTCAAGGAGATGATAGCTGCAAACTGACAGCATAGACCTGGCATCTGGTAAGACTGTCTTTTTTATTATTATTATTATTTATTTTTTTATTTTTTATAAAGACAGGGTTTCACCATGTTGGTCAGGCTGGTCTCAAACTCCCGACCTCAGGTGATCTGCCCGCCTTGGCCTCCAAAGTGCTTGGATTACAGGTGTGAGCCACCACGCCCAGCCGGTAAGACTGTCTTTAATCACTAACACAGCTGGGCACAGTGGCTCACATGTGTAATCTCAGCACTCGGGAGGCAGAGGCAGGAAGATCACCTGAGCCCCGGAGTTCGAGACCAGCCTGGGTAATATAGTGAGATGCCAATCTCTACAACAAAAATAAAAGTTAAATTAAAATTTAAAAAATCGCTGACACTCCCAACACTGACTTTCCATCCATACATGTATTACAGTATATGTGTTTCAGAATAAGAGCTCATGCTCTTGTTAATGTTGTGTTTTCTTGCTACTATCATTGTTTGCTATTGTTTTGTTGTTACCTCACACTGTAAGGTCTTTTAGGCTGACGACTGTGCCATGGACTGCATGGTAATCTCTGTGACCTGAACATACACCTCCAGAAGAGTTCCTGGAAGTAGAAAGTCTGAAGTAGCTGGAAAACCACAGAAGGAAAAGAATGACCAAGCCCTGTGATGCCTAATTAACCCTGAGATATTCTTCTGTTGTTCCTTATTCCCACCTCAACTGATAAGGCAACTGGACTTGTAACTGACTTTGCTCAACTGATAGGTCAACCTCATGACTCCAGACCCTATGACCCCCTCCCAGCTTGCAAAACCCACCCTGAATGTAACTTCTCTAACTTTCCACTGCCCTACCCCAAACCTATAAAACCAACTCCTATCCCACCACCCTCCGCTCTCTTTTCAGACTCACTCCACCTGCACCCAGGTGAATAGCCATGTTGCTCAGCAAAGCCTGTTTGGGGGGTCTCTTCATTCAGAGCCTGTTTTAACACACATGACTCCCCATTATTAATAGTAATATTGGCAATATACTATTAGGATCTCACTATCTTCCACATCTAATCATCCTCCCATTAAGCAGTCACAAAGCCGACCAGGAATTCTCATTCCCAAGCCAAGTGTGTCCCCTCCAAAACCTCTAGGGCCAGACTTTCATCTGATTGGGAAGAGATGAAGGTGGGGCTCAAGCCCTAGGTCCCCAACATGAAGCAAAGACCGACAGCAGCACCCTTGGGACCTATGGACAAGAGGGATACAGTAGGTGAGCCTACTTAATGACTCTTAGTAACCCAGATGAGGCCGGGTGCAGTGGCTCCTGCCTGTAATACCAACACTTTGGGAGGCCAAGGCAGGAGGACTGGGCAACATAGCAAGACCTCATCTCTACAAAAAATAAAATCTGCCAAGTATGATGGGGTGAGCCTGTCATTCCAGCTACTTGGGAACCTGAGGCAGTACTTGGAGGTTGCAGTGAGCTATGATTGGGCCACTGCACTCCAGCTTGGGTGACAGAGACCCTGTCTCTAAAAAAATCCAGATGGCTGGCTGGATGGCAAGGCAGGTGGAGCCTAGGGAGCATGCACAAACTCATTAGACAATAAAGCTCTCTGCTCCCTGGCATTGCTAAAAGCCCCATTCACCCCTTCATGCCACTTAATGGTTTCACCCGGTCTCCCCCTCACCAATGGGACCACCCACATGTGGGCTAGACCATGTAGGTCAACCATGGCCTGGCACAGTGACTCAGGCCTGCAATCCCAGCACTTTGGGAGGCCAAGGTGGGCAGATCATGAGGTCTGGAGATCGAGACCATCCTGACTAACACAGTGAAACCCCATCTCTACTAAAAACACAAAAATTAGCTGGGCATGTTGGCACGCACCTGTAGTCCCAGCTACTTGGGAGGCTGAGGCAGGAGAATCGCTTGAACCCGGGAGGCAGAGGTTGCAGTGAGCCGAGATCATGCCATTGCATTCCAGCCTGGGCGACAAAGCGAGACTCCTCAGAAAAAAAAAAAAAAAGTCCAACAGTGACTGTCCCCAGGGCTGTTGCTCTAGCCTGATAGCTCTCCCTTTAAAGGCTTTGTGATGCCCACCCTAGCTCAGCTAAAGAGGTTACTGCGAGAAAGAAATGGAAATGACTCCCTTAAAACACTATACAAAGTAATTAAATCTTTATTGAGGCCTTTATGTGCCAGAAACTGATCACACACAGGCGTAAGGCATGGTCCCTGCCCTGAGGAGCTCACAGTCCAATAAGGAAGACAGATGAGGATCCGATTCCCTGAAGACGGGGGCAGGAGGGGAGGCAGTGCTTAGAGCGGGGAGCCACTGTCCCACCCACCCCACCCTTCATAGTCCAGGCAGGCTAGGAGAAAGAGAGTAGGAAGCTTAGCTTCCTCTCCCACCTTCCCTGTGACACCTGACTTCTCTCACTGTCGTAGCATCACGAGAGGTCAAGTGGAGAGACAAGGATGAGACAGATACAGGTGCTGTCCTCAGAAAGCCAGAACACCCCTGGCAGGATATATACACAGTAATTTTATTTCCCAAAGCCGCAAACCAGTGCAGCAGAAGCTGGGGCATGTCGGAAGAACAGGGGCTGGGCCAGCCCAGTCCAGTGGTGAAAACAGGAAGTGATGGGAAGAGGGGTACCCAGGGCCAGAGAAGTAGGGGAGAGGAAAATTTCCAGGTGGGGAAGCTCACAGCAGGGCACCAGCAGCCATGGTCACCAGAAGAGCCGCCAATCCAGCCGTGGGAACCGCACAGCCTTTATTATGGGGCTTCTGGGGCTCCCCTTTTGCAGGATACTGCCCCGAATTACTGCGGTCCTGGTGGCCAGCGGCACCTCCAGTCAACCTGGGCTCCTCATCCCTGGAAGCCTCTTCTACTCCCTGGCTCGGAGTCTGGCTGGTTGGGGCTGGCATGGGTTTGGTGGTGGATGTGGGTCTCACTGGGGCCGAGGTAGACATGGTGACCAAGGTGGATGAAGCCACAGATATGTTTGAGGACACAGTCGTGGCCCCTGGAGGGGGGATCCGGACAAGGGGTGGGATTCGAGGGGCAAAGTAGGTCTTGTTGCGGAGGTCAGAGTTACAGCGGGACCCCTGGCAGCAGGAGCCACTGAGTGTGAACCCTGGGCCTGTTACTCCATCCCGAGTGCAGAACTCATCCTGGACACAGCCCCGGACTGGCAAGGACACGGTCACATTAGCTGCAGGAGGGAGACACAGATAGGTCAGTGGCTGGAGGGGGAGAGGTTGGCATGGCCAGAACAAAACTTGGAGGCCTCAGACAAGAAAGAGAACCTGACCAGGCATGGTGGCTCATGCTTGTAATCCCAGCACTTTGGGAAGCCGACGCAGGCGGATCACCTAAGGTCAGGAGTTTGAGACCAGCCTGGCCCACATGGTAAAACCCAATCTCTACTAAAAATACAAAAAGTAGCTGGGCATGGTGGTGGCACACCTATAATCCCAGCTACTTGTGGTGGGGAGAGGGGCTGAGGCAAAAGAATCACTGGAACCCGGGAGGCAAAGGTTGCAGTGAGCCGAGATCGCGCCACTGCACTCTAGCCTGGGAGACAGAATGAGACTCCGTCTCAAAAAAATAAATCAATAAAAAGAACAAAGAACTCCCAATATGAGACAGAAGGGGTCTGCATCCATTTATTCCAAAATCTCAACTCAGGTCCTACTATGAGAAACAGACAGACTCACTGTCTTTGGCACACGGTGGATTAACATTCCCATTGTGCTTTGAATGGAAATGTGTGTAGGCTGAACTAAAAGTAAGGCTTAAAACAAAGGCTTGGACTGAGATACAAGACCCTGTACAAGACCACAGGGCAGAACAAACTTCCTCTACAACCCTTCGCCATTTTCCCTCTAGCCTTCACCCCTGCTTTTACTTCCCCACCAGAATTTAGTCTTAGAGTCAGAGCTACATCTCCCCACTGGGCACAGTGGTTCACGCCTGTAATCCCGGCCCTTCTGGAGACCTGGGCAGGGGGATCGCTTTAGCCCAGCAGTTCAATATCAGCCTGGGCAGCAAGGCGAGACTCCACTGTTACCAAAAATAAAAGTAAGCAGTCGTGCTGGTGTACTCCTGTAGTCCCAGCTACTTGGGAGGCTGTGGCAGGAGGTAGAGAGGTAGAGGCTGCAAGAGGTAGAGGCTGCAGTGAGCTATAATCGCGCCACTGCACTCCAGGTTAGGTGACAGAGCAAGACGCTGTCTTTAAAAAAAAAAAATAGTAATAATAAAATTTTAAAAAGAACTACATCTCCCATAGTAGATGGAGTTTGAAGAATTTCATTTTCCATGGTTATATCTCTCAATACTCAGGCGGGGATCCCTTGAGTTTTAAGGGCTAAGAACTGGAGATTCCCCGCAGTGCCTGGGCAGAAGCTGAGAGGCTTAAATACATTTCTCACTGTGTGTCCCCCCATTCTGTACCTGGCAGCCCTCTATGGAAATGTATTTTCCCCCAAAACACTCTGGGCCAAAGCATCCCTATCCCCACGCTAATAATATGTTGGGGGAAGGGACAGCACTTAGGCCCCACGGTTCCCAGAATGTGTTGCAGGTGAAGGAAACCCTATGCGTAAAGGGCTCCCTACCGCCCAGGATGCTTCAGAAGGGCCACCACAACTTCCGCAGTTCCCGTGCTCCGAGGCTCGCTCACCTGCCGTCAAGGTGACGTTCCCGTCAAAGCAGCCCTTGTAGACATGATCGCTGGCGTTGTAGCAGCTCACGACCGGCGGCGCCATACCCTGGCACTTCTCGCGGCTCAGCCCCACGCAGCTGTAGCACTCCACGCCGTTGGGCGCGTATGCACTCTCATTACCTGCGAAGGGGACCGAGAGGAAGGAAAGGCGTCGAGAGGGATCCGGAAACGCAGCTTGGCCTCTAGTTCCGCCCCTAAGGCGTGGCCCCGCACTACAATGACCCCGCCTACTAATAGCCCCGCCCCAGCGCGCAACCTCCCGTTACCTACAGCCAGGAAGTCCCACCTGCTGCCTCATGGCCCCGCCCTCGAGTGTGACCCCCCACCACCCAGGCCGAGTGAATACGCCTGTCTCCGCCCCGGCTCCGCCTCCATCTGGGCGTGCCCAAATATAGCCCCGCCCCTGGCCCCGCCCCTACGGACCTGCCGGGTCGAGTCCCCGCGAGGTGAGGTTGAGCTTGGCGTTGCAGCGGTCCTGGGAGCATTGCTGCAGCTGGATGAATGCCAGAAGCCCGTGAAGATCCAGGCCGCGGTCATTCTTGCCGGGCAGTCCCGAACCGCAACCCCGCACTGCCACCGAGAATTGTCCGTGGACTGGGGAGAGGCACGGGGGCGGGATTATGGGGCGTGGCCCAGAGTTGGGTAAGGTCTGGGAGGGGCGGGGACTCAAATAGGCCAACGCCAGAGGATGGACAAGCCGGAATGGGTGGACGGGCGCCCCCAGAGAGCCGCTCAGAGGGGAAAGAACGACAGAAGGAGGAAGGGGCGGGGCCTTGGAACAGGGGCTGAACCTCAAAGAGCTGAGTCCGAGGAGAGAGCTCGGTTGCCAGGCAGGGATGGGGAGGTCTCAGTGGTGGAGCAGAAAAGGTGCAGACGACGCGGCCTCGTCCCAAACCCGAGCTCTCCCAGTCCGCCCCACCCAGTTCTCAACTCTCTGCCCCTCGCCCTATTAATCGTTAATAGAGAAGGCCTGGCCTGAGAGGAGGAGCGAGGCTGTGTCGTAGGGTCCCGGCTAGGCTGCAAGGGAGGGATAGGGCCGCGTTAAAGGAGCGTGGCCAGATACAGAAAGGACTGTAAGAAGGCGGGGCTGGGCCAGAGGAGCCTGCAGGGGAGCGTGTGGCCCGGGGTCCCCACTCACTGGTCTCCACCGCCCCCACGGCCTCGGTGCAGACGTCCACGCCCGGCGCGCACTTAACCGTCTTCATCTTGTGCGGGGAGCATCCGTCATCGGCTTTCTGCACGCAGCTGTAGCACTCCAGGGCCTGCGCTCCTGGGGGCGGGGAGCCAAGTAGACCTGAGCCCTTCTTGCAAAAGCCTCCACCCCCAAGGGAGAAATAGTCCTTCCCATGCCCTCTGTCCCGGAATGAGACAGTCTTACCGCACTTTTCCAGGGCAGGAGGAGGGAAAACCTTTCCACAAATCTGGAAACACGGGCATCACTGGCCCTTTTTTTCCTTCACACCCTCTATGCCTACCTTGGGCCCATCCTTCCTACAGCCCCGTATGCCCACCGCAGGCGATCCCTGCCATGGAGGCCCTCATCACAGGGTAGGAGGGATAGCTCCTCACAGCTTTCTGTTCAGAATGAGAGAACTTTTCCCACAGCAGACTGCTCAGTGAAGGATCCCTTTCCACAGCCCCCTTCTACTCAAATGAGAGAACTCTGCCCACAGCTTCTCTGCCAAGGACACGGGACTTCTTTCCACAGCTTCAGGATGGGAGAATTCTGCCCATAGTCCCCCCAGTCCGTGGTGGGGACCCTTCCCACTGCCTCCTCTGCTCAGTATGGGGGAACTTTGCCCACAGTCCCCTCTGCTTATATGGGGGAGCCTTCTCTCTAGGAGCCCCCACTCTACCCCCTCCACCTCTCCGGGCAGCAAACCCACCTCTGTGAAGCAGCAGTAGCAGCAGCAGCCTGCCTGCGGTCCAGATCACAGCCTGGGCACCTGCTTTCCTGGCGGGGTCCATGGCTCCGTCCTGCTCCCTTGGAGTCCCCCCTGGGTGTGCCGCCTCCCAGCCCAGGCCCTCTTACCTGAGCCCAGGATGAGTAACCTAGCCCCAGGCAACCCTGGCCTTGCCCAACCGGGCCAACTCAGCGTCCTGGCTGTGGGATGGGAACCCCGCCCCTAGGCGCGTCATCCACTGGGAGAGTGGTCCCTGCCCTGTGCAGTTGCCAAGGAGGGAAAGGGTGGGAGATGAGGCTCCCTGACTTTCTCCTGACAGCTTGTAGGAGAAAGTCTGTGTGTCTGGAGTGGGAGAGTCGTGGGGCTTAAAGAGAGGCTGGGGCCACTCTACTCGACATTCAGTGTTCTGTAACTGTTAAATGAGCTTCTATAGTGTGCCTGGCTTTGGTCTGGATGATGCTGGAGCTGAAGACAGAACCAGTGCCTGTCCCAGCAGAGCTCACAGTCTGATGGGGGAGACAGATCCTAAGCAAATAATCATAGGAATTGTTTACCATGGAGACTAAGACAATGAAGGAGGGAGTGCAATGATACAAGATGTGGAGTCTAAAAATGGGGGCTAGTGGGTGAGGGCTTCCTCAAGGTTATCTGAGATGCAGCCTCAGGAGCATGCAGGATTTAGCCAGCTAGAGCAGGTCAAGAGAGGGGCACAGCCCTTTACAAGCAGAGGGAACAGCACGTGGGCACACCTGGAGGTGGGAGGTAGCATGGACCATTCAAACACGGAAAGGAGAGCAGTGCTCCTGAGCTCAGAAGGCCATGGGGAGAAGGGCAGGAACTGAGATGAAAGAGTCAGGCAGAGGCCAAGACCGTTCAGGGCATTAGAGGCCCTGAACAAGAGATTTGGATTAATTCTGAGAATAGTAGAGTATCTTTAAGAGGGTCTAAATGAGCTGGAGAACATGATCAGATTTGCTTATTAATAGGATCAAACTGAGAAACAGTGCAGCTAGCCATCAAAAAGTAAATGGAGGCCAGGCACGGTGGCTCACGCCTGTAATCCCAGCACTTTGGGAGGCCAAGGTGGGTGGATCACTTGAGATCAGGACTTTGAGACCAGCCTGGACAACATAGTGAGACCCCATCTCATTTTATTAAAAAAAAAAAAAAAAAAAACAACAACTTTATGTTGAGTTTAGAAAGCCCTAAACAAAATAAAACATACTATGTAACTCCATTTATATGAAGTTCCAGAACAGACAAAACTAACCAGTGGTGACAGAAATCAGAACAGGTGTTACCTTTGGGAGGGTATTGCCCCAGAAGGAGCAACAGGGAGGAGCCCCCACGATCTTCATCTAGGTGGCAGCCGCACGTGTGTACAGATATGTAGAGAATCACTGACTTATGCATGTCACTAGACATATGTTATCCTTCAATAAAAACAAGGTAAGAGACCGGGCACAGTGGCTCACGCCTGTAATCCCAGCACTTTGGGAGGCCGAGGCAGGCAGATCACCTGAGGTCGGGAGTTCGAGACCAGTCTGACCAACATGAAGAAACCCCATCTCTACTAAAAATACAAAATTAGCTGGGCCTGGTAGCATGCTCCTGTAATCCCAGCTACTCAGGAGGCTGAGGGCAGGAGAAACGCTTGAACTCAAGAGGCGGACGTTGCAGTGAGCCGAGATTGTGTCATTGTACTCCAGCTTGGGCAACAAGAGCAAAACTCCATCTCAAAAAAACAAAACAAAAAACAAAAAAGCAAGGTAAGAATGTCATTGTGGCCTCTGTGTAAAAAAGGAAAATGACTCGGCTGGACGCAGTGGCTCCTGCCTGTAATCCCAGCACTTTGGAAGGCTGAGACAGGCGAATCACCTGAGGTCAGGAGTTTGAAACCAGCCCAGCCAACACGGCAAAACCCTGTCTCTACTAAAAATACAAAGATTAGCGGGGCACAGTAGTGGGTGCCTGTAATCCCAGCTACTTGGGAGGCTGAGGCAGGAGAATCGCTTGAACTGGGGAGGCAAATGTTGCAGTGAGCCGAGATCATGCCATTGCACTCCAGCCTGGGCAACAGAGCCAGATTCCATCTTAAAAAAAAAAAAAAAAAAAAAAAACGGAAAATGACCCTAGAAGAGGTGAGAGAAAAGGCTAGGAAACCAACAAGGGGCCAGGTAGTTTTCCAGGAAAGAAAGAGAAAAGCAGCCCCTGACAGCTGGGAGTTACCCTGGCACACACAGTGAGGCCATGGAGCTCAGCTGCACTTAGATAATCTCACAGAGCACCAGCCTTGGACAAAGCCACACTGTGACAGTAAAGGATCAGGAAAAAAAGATCGATAGCCCGTGCAACACTGCAAAACTTCGTCTCTACTAAAAATACAAAACGTTAGCTGGGCATGGGGGTGTGCTCCTATAACGCCAGCTACTGGAGAGGCTGAGCTGGGAGGATCACCTGAGCCCAGGAGGTTGGGGCTGCAGTGAGCTGAGATTGCACCACTGCACTCCAGCCTAGGCAACCAGAGTGAGACCCAGTCTCGAAAAAAAAGAAAAAAAAAATCAAGACCAATCCATAACCAGGTCTGAACACAGAAACAAGACCATTGTGCAAACCGCAGAATGACTAAGCGTCCCCATATCCTGGCTAATATAAATGACTGCTTATATTACATTTTATTATATTAAAGTTACAACTTTGGCCTCACTTTGTGTCTCCAGCCTCATAAATGAGATTTATGCAAATGCCCAATCACAGCATTACTCCTTCTCTAACAGTATCCAAGCCAGAACCAGGCTCCACTTCCTTGCGCCATTCCCAAGACCACCACACACAAGCCAAAACCTTAAAATCAATCCTTTCTGGCCAGATGCTCATGCCTGTAATCCCAGTACTTTGGGAGGCTGAGGCGGGTGGGTCATCTGAGCTCAAGAGTTAGAGACCAGATTGGCGAACACGGTGAAACTCCGTTTCTACTAAAAATACAAAAAATTAGCTGGGTGTGGTGGTGCACACCTGTAAACCCAGCGACTCAGGAGGCTGAGACAAGAATCACTTGAACCCAGGAGGCAGAGGTTGCAGTGAGCTAAGATCATGCCACTGCACTCCAGCCTGGGTGACAAAGCAAGACTCTCTCAAAAAAAAAAAAAAAAAAAATTCCAGCCGGGCACAGTGGCTCACGCCTGTAATCCCAGAACTTTTCGAGGCCGAAGCTGGTGGATCACCTGAGGTCAGGAGTTAGAGACCAGCCTGGCAAAAATGATGAAACCCTGACTCTACTAAAAATACAAAAATTAGCCAGGCATGGTGACGGGTGCCTGTAATCTCAGCTATTTGGGAGGCTGAGGCAGGAGAATCGCTTGAACCGGGAGGCGGAGGTTGCAGTGAGCTGATATCATGCCACTGCACTCCAGCCTGGACAACAAAGAGTGAAACTCTACCTGAAAAAAAAAAAAATCAGTCCTATCTAATACCCTTTTACTTAAGATACCTCACAGTTACCTCATGGTGTGCTTTCTCCCTCATTGCAAGAGGCAATAAACCCAACTTGTTCAACCACAGGTGTGTCCCTGGTGGAGAACACTGACACAGGTGAGAGCTGATGTACTTGGCCGAGGGTGGCCCAAAGGAAAGGTGAAGAGTGGAAAGATCGAAAGTATTTTAGAAGGAAGAACAGGAAGGGATTGCTGATGGAGCCAACCTGAGGGAAGAGGAAGTGGGAGGTTTCCAAGCTGATTTCAGACAGTTCTCCCCATAAACCGTGTCATGAAATTAATAACAATGGTAACAAAAGTAATAATAACAACAGTGACTGAGTATCGAGTGTTTGTTTCCCAGAAACTTTTTTTTTGAGACAGAGTCTCACTTTGTCACCTGGCACCAGGCTGGAGTGCAGTGGCGCAATCTCGGCTCACCGCAATCTCCGCCTCCTGGGTTTAAGCAATTCTTCTGCCTCAGCCTCCCAAGTAGCTGGGAGTACAGGCGCATGCCACCACGCCCAGCTAATTTTTGTATTTTTAGTAGAGACGGGGTTTCACCATGTTGGCCAGGATGGTCTCGATCTCTTTACCTTGTGATCCGCCTGCCTTGGCCTCCCAAAGTGCTGCGATTACAGGTGTGAGCCACTGTGCCCGGCCTCCCAGAAACTGTTTTGAATGGGGGCATGCATTACCTCATTTCATCCTCACCTGTACGTGTGGTTATCATCATTTATTAAGCACCTGCTCTGTGCTTAGCACTTTCTGTGAATCCTCTCTGAATGTCACAACAGCTCTGCAAAGAGAACTCAGTCTTATTTCACAGATGGGGAGACTGAGGCTGGGAGAGACTTGGAAGTGGCAGAACTGGGATTCAATCCAGGGCTGTCTCCAAAGTGGCTCATGCCACTTCCCAAAGTCAGAGCCTGGCTTTGAGCCTGAGACCATATTTTGCAATGACCCTTAGTTTTGGAGCCATAGAGTCATGGATTTGAATACCAACTCTGCCCCTAATCTGCTGTGTGTGTCTTGATCAAGTGGCTCCAATGCTTTGATGTTCAGAGGCCTCCTGTCTAAAAAAAGATGGTAACAAAAGTACATGTATTCATGCTTCCTCTGTGCCAAGCTACATTCCACACCCTTTCCACACAATCCTATGAGAGATTTCTATGATGGTCAATTTATAAATGGGGAAATCGAGGCAGAGATGGGGGGTTTAACAACCTGCTCAGGGTCACACAGCCAGGAAGTGGTGGAGATGGTATCTGAGCTCAGGCAGTCTGGCTTAACTAACTATACCTACAATTAGGTCATGGGTCCATTGGATAGCAGCTGTGAAACTTTGACAATGACTTGGCCCATGTGCCTCAGTGTCCTCATCCTCATCCATAAAATGAGGATCTTAATAGTATCTACCCCATAGAGCTGTTACGGGCATCAATGTTAAATATACGTAAAATGATTAAAATAGGGTCCAGTTCTAGGAGCTATAAAAGTATTAGCTTTGCCAGGCCTGGGGGCTCATGCCTGTAATCCCAGCACTTTGGGAGGCCAAGGCAGGAGGATCACGAGGTCAGGAGTTCAAGACCAGCCTGGCCAATATGGCGAAACCCAGTATCTACTAAAAATACAAAAAAAATAGCCAGGTGTGATGACCTGTGCCTGTAATCCCAGTTACTTGGGAGCTGAGGCAGGAGAATCGCTTGAGTCAGAGGCTGCAGTGAGCTGAGATCGTGCCACTACACTCCAGCCTGGCGACAGAGCGAGACTCAGTCTCAAAAAAAAAAATTAGCTTTTATTACCACTAATAATAGGTTAAGGACTGAGCACAGTGGTTGGTGCCTATAATCCCAGAACTCTGTGGGGGCTAAGGCGGGCAGATCACTTGAGCCCAGGAGTTTGAGACCAACCTGGGCAATATGGTGAAACTCCATCTCTACAAAAAATACAAAAATTAGCCAGGTGTGATGGTGCGCACCTGTAGACCCAACTACTCAGGAGGCTGAGGTGGGAAGATCACATTGAGCCTGGGACATTGAGGCTGTAGTAAGCTGTGACTATGTCACTGCACTCCAGCCTGGGTGACAGAGAGAGACCCTGTTTCAACAATAATAATTTAAATAGATTGTTAGGATTACTATTATTAACAGCCCCCACACAGGGTAGTCGGCCCTTATACAAGCAATCTCGCCTTGAATTCCTAACGAGGGGGTAGAGAAGAGCGTCTGTTTCATAGAGGAAGAAACTGAGACCCAGAGAGAGGAAGGCATCTGTTCAAGTTCACACAGCAAAGGAAGCGGCAGTCAGAAGTCAGACCTGGCTGCATGGGGCTGGCTCACTGTCTGATGACAAGACAAGCAGTGGTTGTGTTCATAAAGATATTATCTGTTCCCCAGACCCTGTGGGGCACCCCGGTTCCCAACAATGACAAGCATGTCAGTCACCTAGGTGAGGTCACTTGGCGTCATGCTGAAGCTCAGAGAGAAAGTGAATGACTCCCTGTGAACTCATTCAGCACTGGCCCCTGCCTCCCTGCCCCCCAGCCTTGGAATCTCAGCCCCAATTCTTGCTTTGCTGTGTGATGCTGTATAAATGCTTTCACCTCTCTGAACCTCCAAGGTGTCTTTTAAATTTAATTTAATTTTATTATTTTTTGAGACAGAGTCCTGCTCTGTCTCCCAGGTAGGAGTGCAGTGGTGTGCTCTCAGCTCACAGCAACCTCTGCCTCCCGGGTTCAAGTGATGCTCCTTCCTCAGCCTACCAAGTCGCTGGGACTACAGACTACAGGTGTGCGCCACCATGCCAGCTAATTTTTTTTTTTTTTTGTACTTTTAGTAGAGACAGGGTTTCACCATGTTAGCCAGGATGGTCTCCATCTCCCGATCTCATGATTCACGAGGCCTCCCAAAGTGCTACTGGGATGACAGGTGTGAGCCACCCGCCCAACCAAGGGGTCTTTTTTATAATAACAGAAGGAGTGTCTTTCATGGTACAGTGAGACAGTGGGCAAAATATCGAGTCTGGAAGTGGACAGACACGTTTTAATCCTACCTCCGCCACCCTCTTGTTGTGTAACCTCAAGCAACTCCATCTTCTTCTCTGAACTTCAGCTGAAAACCTCTACCTCCTGCGGGATAGAGCGAGGACCCAGCGAGTGACAGGCAGGGTGAGACTGGCATTATTATTGTGTGCTGCTCTGAAGCCGGAGGCCCTGCAGGTCCCAGCTGTGTGGGAGAGTTTCAGGGAGGAACCCCAACTGGCCAGACCAGAAGAACTAGCGTCTCAGGAGGGAGTGGGACCCAGGGTGGAGAGGTACCTCTTGCTCAGGCCTGCCCAGATTCTGGGCACTGACCCTCACCTGGCCCATGACCAGGGAACAGAAGGAGGTTTGAACGCAGGGCACCACTTAAGCCCGCTGTGTGGTAGGTGGCTGGCTCTTTGAGATTCTTTGCAGACTTCGTGGCAAAGAATCTAGAATCTGGTTCAGAGGCGGTCCCCAGCACCAGAGAGATCACTCTCGGCCTCAGACAAGCCCAGGACCACATTCACTCTGGGTTTCTTGTCTCCCTGTGGCCGAGCAGGCTCTGAGCCCTCTGAGGTTCCCAGCCTGACTCAGGCCCACTCCCTCTGGGACATACCGTCCGGGACAACTTAGGGAAGGAGTGGAGTCGGGGAAAGGGCTGACTATATAATTTTCGGGGTCCAGTGCAAAATGAAATGTAGAGACCTGGTTCAAAAGGCAGGAAAGACTGCTGTCAAACATACTAAAATAGAAACACGCTTTTTCCTTTCTTCTGCCTCAATCTTTTTTTTTGACATGGAGTCTTGCTCTTGTTGCCCAGGCTGGAGTGCAATGGCACGATCTCAGCTCACTGCATCCTGCCTCTCGGGTTCAAGTGATTCTCCTGCCTCAGCCTCCCAAATAGCTGGGATTACAGGCATGCCCCACCATGCCTGGCTAATTTTGTATTTTTGGTAGAGACAGGGTTGCTCCATGTTGGTCAGGCTGGTCTCAAACTTGCAACCTCAGGTGATCCGCCTGCCTCAGCCTCCCAAAGTGCTGGGATTACAGGCGTGAGCAACCATGCCCAGTTTTTTTTCTTTTTTTTTTTTTTTGAGACAGTCTCACTCTGTCACCCATGCTGGCGTGCAGTGGTACAACACAGCTCACTACAGCCTCTATTCCCCAGGCTCAAGCAATCCTCCCACCTCAGCCTCCCAAGTAGCTGGGACTACAGGTGTGTGTGTCACCAAGCTCAGCTAATTTAAAATTTTTTTTGTAGAAACAGGGTCTTACTATGTTGCCCAGGCAGGTCTCAAACTCCTCCGCTCAAGTGATCTTCCTGACTCAGCCTCTCAAAGTGCTAGGATTACAGGCATGAGCCACTGCACATGGCCCTCAGTCTTTCTCTTAACCCTTCACGGTGTTTCATGTTCTGTTCTCTTGGGCACAGAGACACTCGTAGGACCAACACAGATATTCAATGGTGGCTAGAGACCCTGCCCCACAACGTGGGCAACCTGACTGGGATCCCCTTCCACCAGTTGCCCACTGCCATGTTCCACCCCAAGATACTATGAGGCACAAGTACCCAACCCTGATCTTCTTGTGGCGTGCCTGCAACGGGTGGAGGGTGCCAGTGATCACGGGGCAGAGTTAAGAAGGGGCCAGGCCAAGTGTGGTAACTCATGCCTATAATCCCAGCACTCTGGGAGGCCAAGGTGGATGGATTGCTTGAGGTCAGGAGTTCAAAACCAGCCTGACCAACATGGTGAAACCCCATCCCTACTAAAACTACAAAAATTAGCCAGGTGTGGTGGCCAGCGCCTGAAACCCCAGCTACTTGGGAGGCTGAGGGTGAAGAACCACTGGAATCTGGGAGGCAGAGGTTCCAGTGAGCGGAGATCGTGCCACTGCACTCCAGCCTGGGTGACCGAGTAAGACTTCGTCTCAATTAAACAAAAAAAGCTGGGGACAGGACAGGAGAGAGAACTTGTCCCAGAGAGGAGGGGCTGCCTATGAAGTGAGGCTCTAATCTCCCTCATCATGCTTTCATTGTCCCATCGTCTTAGCTTACACAACAGAAATTCAGGCCAGGGGTGGTGGCTCACGCCTGTAATCCCAGCACATTAGGAGGCTGAGGCAGGCGGATCACGAGGTCAGGAGTTCAAGACCAGCCTGACCAACATGGTGAAACCCATCTATAGTAAAAATATAAAAATTAGCTGGGCGTGATGGCAGGTGCTTGTAATCCCAGCTGCTCAGGAGGCTGAGGCAGGAGAATCGCTTGAACCTGGGAGGTGGAGATTGCAGTGAACCAAGATTGCGCCATTGCACTCCAGCCTGGGTGACAGAGCGAGACTCCGACTCAAAAAAAAAAAAAAAAAAACAGAAATTCAAAGATAAATTTAAGAATTTCTACACAGTGACCACAGAGCATTAAACCCAAGAGCAGGACTCTTCTGAACACGGGGAGCTGTTGTCTACAGTAGTCAGATGTCCATGAAGCGAGATTCAGTATTGCAGAGGGGCTAGGGGATGAACTGATCCAAGAATCCAGATGTCTCACACTGGAAGGCAGAGGCCAGGGGACACCTAGAGTCCCAGAGGACCTAGGAATTCGGGTGTCTGCTCTCCTGGGACTCAGAGCACTATACCTAGGTCCTCAAGGGAACTTTCTGAGGCAGGAAAGAGCTGTCTCCAGAGTGACAGGTGGGGGACCCTGGGGGACTGTGGAAGCCCAGAATAGGCGCCAGACCCACCCTAGGGGTCAGAGAGAGCTTCCTGAAGGAAGGGACACCTTAGATGAGACGTAAAGGATGAAGTTAGTCAAAGAGCTCTGCCTGCCTTGTTCATGACGGTCCCCAGGCCTTAGCATCACTTTCCCATCAGCTTATTCCACCACCAGATGTTCCCTGCATACCTAGTATGCACCAGGCCCTGTGCTGTACCAAGAGCTCAGCGGTGAACAAGATAGCTGTCACTCACAGTCCAGAGCGGGAGACAGACTCAACAGCAGGATGATCCCGGGTACTCAAGGCCATGAGAGAAGCACAGGATAGAACGATCAGGGATGGGAATAAGGAGGCACAGGTGAATCGGTCAGGGCCATAATGAAAAGCCCAGAGCCGGGAGTGGTGGCTTATGCCTGTAATCTCAACACTTTAGGAGGCCGAGACAGGCAGATTGCTTGAGCCCAGGAGTTGGAGACCAGCCTGGCCAACATGGCGAAATCCCATCTCTACTAAAACTACAAAAAAATTACCCAGGCATAGCATGGTGGCCGGGGCCTGTAATCCCAGATACTCGGGAGGCTGAGGCAGGAGAATCACTTGAACCTGAGAGGTGGAGGTTGCACTGAGCCAAGATTGTACCACTGCACTCCAGCCTGGGTGACAGTCTCTCTCTGTCTCAAAGAAAAGAAAATCCCAGAAAAAGCATCTGACCTGCCAGGACAGTCAGGGCGGGCTTTCTGGAGAGACTTAACACAGGAACTAAAAGCTAAACGGTGAGCAGGGCTCTCGTGGTGGGGAGGGCTGCTTAAGCAAAGGGAACAGAATGTACCAAGGCCCAGAGGAGAAAGGAAACCAGGGGTGTTTTTTTTTTTCCACTTTCATGAAATGAGACACGCCTTTTTTTTTTTTTTTTTTTTTTTTTTTTTTTCAGAGATGCTGTCTCACTCTTGTCACCCAGCCTGGAGCGGGTGAGTTGACTCACTGCAATCTTGGCTCACTGCAACCTCTGCTTCCCAAGTTCAAGCAATTCTCCTGCCTCAGCCTCCCAAGTAGCTGGCATTACAGGCACATGCCACCAGGCTGAGACATGCTCTATGGTGCTGGGAACACAGTGATGACCAGGACAATGCTGGCTCTGCCTCATGGAGCTCCCAGTGCATAAACAACACAGATCCATCGCCCATAATGACCCAGAGACTTCAGGAATGGGATGATAGAGCTCAAAAGGGGTGCCTGACCCAACCAGAACAGTCAGTGAGGGCTTCCTGAAGCAGGTGCCACCTGAACTAAGGCTGGAAGAATGAGGTGCAGCTGGTTAAGGGAAGAAGGGAGGCGGGGGTCGTGGCTCTCACCTGTAATCCCAGCACCTTGGGAGGCTGAGGTGGGTGGGTCTCTTGTGTCCATGAGTTGGAGACCAGCCTGGGCAACATAGTGAGACCCCATCTCTATAAAAATAAATAGATAAAAGAAAAACAGGGAAGAAAAGGGCAGAGGAAGCAACGACATAGGCAAAGCCCTGAAAGGAGGAAGCCTAGGAGTTCCTAGAAATTTCCAACAGCTGGTCAAGCCAAAAAAGTTGGAGACAGAAAGGCCTACAAACTGAAAAAACAAAACTGCCAACACTAAGGACTCTCGCCTCTCACCCTCTTCTCCCAGATGTGACCTTGGAGTGGAAGGCCTCCATTTCTAAAGAAAGCCGGCTGTGGGGCGCCTGGCTCCCAGAGGTACCAATAACTCAGACGTCCTGCCCAGGGGCCAAAGGGTCCCAGACGCCTGGGCTGGAAACCACAGCAGCAATTCCTGTTCTTCCTCCGTATTTAATTCGGTATCACAGGAGAACCAATAAATAGTTCCTTCCCGCCCCTGCAATCTTCCTCCTGCCCCAGGCAGGGCCTCAGGGGCTGGCAATCCCGTCGGGGGCAGGGCACCTGCAACCCAGAACGCAGCAACTCAGGCCAGCCGAGCTGCAGCGGCCCGCAGAATTCCCGGGAGAGTTCCAAAGGGGCGGGCCCAAGTTCATCGGCAGTTGGCGAGGCCTAGGAACGCCCCAACGCGTGTGGCGGGGGTGGAGCCTAGAAGGGACTTCCCCCAAATAGGGCGGGGCCACTCAAGGGGCGTGGTTTTCATCAGCTGCTGTCACGATGACGTCCATCCAAATGCGCATGGCTTCGGGGCTTGGAGCCACCATGTAGAAAAGGCGTTCGTAGGTTTTGACGCAGAATGTCAGGCGGGGGCTGGGGCTCTGGAATAAGCAGAAAGTGAGGATAATTAAGGCAAAAGACACTGGCCACAGTCTGGGTGTGAACCCAGCCTGGCTACTTACAGTCTGTGTGGCACTGGACAAGGTGCTTAAGAATCTGAATGTCAGTTTCCCTGTCTTCCCAAATGATGCCACCTACCTCATTGGGTTATAAGGATTAAATGAATTAACACAGGAAAGTGCTTAAACTTAACATATGTAGAGCGCTATTGGTAAATTAGGAGCAAGAGAAATTTAAAAGTAGGACTTACAGCACCTTCTCTCAGTCTAACTTCTCCTATATTAGAAATACAGGCATTCAAATTCCACCTCCCCAAAATCTAGGTCCGCTTGTACCTGGGGAAAATTAGTGTCTCGAACCCGTTATTGAGTACCCACTTGCCAATCCCAAATTGAGTAAATACCTTATGTCCATTATCTGTTTTTAGCCCTGATGGAATGGGTTGATGTGTGCCCATTCTACACGAGAAAACTAAGGCTGGCCGGGCTGGGTGGCTCACGCCTGCAATCCCAGCACTTTGGGAGGTTAAAGCAGATGGATTGCTTGAGCTCAGGAGTTCGAGACCAGCCTGGGCAACATAGGGAGACACCATCTCTACAAAAAATACAAAAAAAATTAGCTAGGTATGGTGGCACATATAGTCCTGGCTACTCTGGAGGCTGAGGAGGGAGGACTGCTTGAGCCTCAGAGATAGAGGCTGCAGTGAGCTATGATTGTGCCACTGTACTCCAGCCTGGGCAACAGAGTGAGACCCTCTCTCCACAAAAAAAAAAAGAAAAGAAAACTAAGGCTAAAGAAAGGAAGTCACTTTCCTGATGTCACATAGCTGAGATTCCAACCTAATTGCTAAAAAGCCAGTTTAGTTACTCTCCATAGAGCTTTCTAAATATTGTATCAGTTGCCAACATTTAAATTTTTGGCACTGTGCTTTTACACAAGTTTCAGTTCTTGAATTCTCTAGGGAAAAAAATACAAAACAACACGATGGGGGCCGCTCCTACTTGGCAACTGTTGGCAGAAGCCAAGTAACGACCATCTCCTTTATCTATAAAAAAAAAAAAAAAAAAAAGAGTTTCACTCTTGCCCACATTGGAGTGCAGTAGCGATCTCAGCTCACTGCAACCTCCACTGCCCAGGTTAAAGCAATTCTCCTACCTCAGCCTCCCGAATAGCTGGGATTACAGGCGTGCACCACCATACCCAGCTAATTTTTGTATTTTTAGTAGAGTTGGGCTTTCCCCATGTTGGACAGGCTGGTCTCGAACTCCTGATCTCAGATGATCCACCCGCATCAGCCTCCCAAAGTGCTGTGATTACAGGCATGAGCCACCATGCCCAGTTAAAACTCTTTGAAAAAACAGAGATGGGATCTTGCTATGTTGACCAGGCTGGTCTCAAACTCCTGGCCTCAAGTGATCCTCCCATAATGTTGGGATTACAGGGACGAGCCCCTGTCTAAAGGAGACCATCTCCTTTAGATGCTCCCAGCCTGCCCCACCCTTGCTCTGACCTCTTCATTCATTTATTCCCAGCTTGACATCATAGTTTGCCACATTTTGGCTCTAATACTTTTGCTCCAAGAAAATTAACAGTGACAGGCCAGGTGTGGTAGCTCACACCTGTAATCCCAGCACTTTGGGAGGCTGAGGCGGGTAGATCACCAGGTCAGGAGTTCGAGACCAGCCTAGCCAACATAGTGAAATGCCATCTCTACTAAAAATACCAAAATTAGCCTGGTGTGGTGGCATAAGCCTGTAGTCCCAGCTACTCAGGAGGCTGAGGCAGGAGAATTGCTTGAACCCGGGAGGCGGAGGTTGCAGTGAGCTGAGATTGAGCCACTTCATTCCAGCCTGGGCAACAGAGTGAGACTCCGTCTTAAAAAAAAAAAAAGAAAAGAAAAAGGCCAGTAACAGTGGGTGAAAGCCAGAGTCTGGGCTCTTAATTTTTGGTCCCTGCAGTCGGGTGACCTGTTTGTCTTCTCTGCGACGAACAGGTACTCCTGGGAATACCCTGATAGGAAAAGCTGTGAGTGGCTTTCCCCAGGACGAGCCAGGGACGAGATAAGGCTTGACTCCAAGTGGGTCTCCAACTGGGAGGGCAGGGGGACACCGAAGGGCTTCACCTTGAAGGCACAGCGTAAGTGGTCGTAATAGACTTCCTCAATGGCCTGGAAGTAGATGACACCTTTGAGCTTGGTCTCTCCCTTGTCTGGTAGGGGAAGCAAGAGAAAGAGAGAGCCAGTGAGAAAGGTGTGTCTGCGTGTCGAAGTGAGGGTCACTGGCCCTAAGTCCTGAGACTGGATTTGGGGTAGGGAACACGGTGACAGGAGTCTGAGGGTCTCTAAAGGTTGGGAGGTGAGTGAATGTTAATGCTGGATGGGAGATTGGGTGCAGAAACTGGACACCACTAGGGAATGGGGTCTGCCGTGCTGGAATCCTAGGCCCTGAATGCCTTGATCTCTGAGAAGGGAAGGAACTCAAGCGTATTCAAGTACTTTCTAGGTATAATCTCTGCCCCCTCAAACTCTCCTGGAGGGGTAAGTACATTTATCTCCATTTCACAGATGTGGAAACCAAGACTCGGAGAGGTTGAGTCACTGGGCACAAGTCACACAGCCAGAGCTGACAGAGCCAGGAGTCACCAGGTAGAGCGGTCACCTCAGACGGTCATATAGGTTAGGGGAGAAGGCTTTCAGGCAATACAAGTGTCCAAGGAGAGGTTCAGAATAATTGATTCTCCTAGAGAAGGACAACAGGGACCCAGGACTTCTGACCTTTGGGGGGTTGGGGGCAGCTGACAGCGCAGGTTCAGACTCGTGGGTGTCTTAGGAACATGTGGCCTGGGAAGCTTGAATTGTACTAAACTGTTATCTGTGTCTCTGAGGTGGACTGGGGGTTTGAATTCTGGGTGGCTTCAAGAGGGACTGGGGATCTGAACCCTAGGGTCTGGAGGAAAGTGGGAGCTGGGAGCCAGGACTCCTAGGTTGTAGGGAAAGTAGGAGCTAGGGACCTGAACTTCTGGTGTCTGTAGGGAAGGGGCTTCCGGAGTGGAATTCCAGTGTCCCGGGCCCATCGTGGCCAGGCTGGGCTTACCCGCATAGTAGGCCAAGCGGCGGGCTTGGCGGTCAAAGCAGAACCACCGCTTCCTCCAGGTCTTGATGCGGCCACCCATCTTCACCAGGGGTCCGCGGCAGCAGCCCCCAGACACCTGCACATGTGGGCAGTTTTCCGGGTTGTGGCCCCATCCCTCCAGATGCTGCCGGAGATCCAAGATTCGAGGGCCTGGAGGGTGGGGTGGGGTAGGCGGGGCCTGGGGAGCAAAGAGAAGGGGCAGCTGATGTAAGGGGTGTGGGATAGCCTGGAGCCCCTCGAGAGGAGCGAGTCACAGCAGCTTGCATGTAAGACCCACTGCAGCCTTTAGAGGGTAATATTAACAATGACCACCTGATGAATGCAGCGGCTACATTGATTGACTACGACGCTCCGCCCAGGGCTTTATAGACATCAGCTCCTTGACACTTCATGGCAACTGTGAGCCCCATTTTACACATGAGCAAACTGAGGTACAGAGAGATGATGTAATGCACCAAGGTCACACAGAGCTTCTAGGCAGCAGAACTGGGACACAAGCCCAGGCATTTCTGACCCTTGAGCTCACCCTGAAACATCAGAGGCCTAGCAAAAGAAATTAAGAGGCCAGGTGCGGCGGCTCACGCCTGTAATCCCAGCACTTTGGGAGGTCGAGGTGGACGGAACACGAGGTCAGGAGATGAGACCATCCTGGCTCACACAGTGAAACCTTGTCTCTATTAAAAATACAAAAAATCAGCTGGGCGTGGTGGCGCACGCCTGCAATCCCAGCTACTCAGGAGGCTGAGGCAGGAGAATCACTTGAACCTGGGAGGTGGAGGTTACAGTGAGCTGAGATTGCACCACTGCACTCCAGCCTGGGCTACAAAGCGAGACTGCATCTCAAAAAAGAAAAAAAAATGTTAAAATGCAGACTCTGATTCAGTCTTTTCAGGGTGGGGTCTGGGGTGGGGGGTGAGGTTCTGCATGTGTGACAAGCTCCCAGGTGGGCCCTGATGCTGCTGCCCCACCAGCCACACTTTGAGGGTCAAGGAGTTAGAAAACTGAAGCAGGGTGGGTGCGGTGGCTCACGCCTGTAATCCCAGCACATTGGGAGGCCAAGGCAGGAGGATTGCTTAAGCCCAGAAGTTTGAGACCAGCCTGGGGCAACACGGTGAAACTCCATCTCTACAAAAAATACAAAAATTAGCCGGGTGTGGTGGTATGTGCCTAGGATCCCAGGTAATTGGGAGGCTGAGGTGGGAGGATCGCTTGAGCCCAGGAGGTGGAGGCTGCAGTGAGCTGACTGCACTCCACGCCACTGCACTCCAGCCTGGGTGACAAAGGTAGACTGTGTCTCAAAAAAAAAGAAAGAAAGAAAACTGAAGCAAGGTCAGAGCAGGAAGGGATGAGAAACAGAGATGAGACTGACAGGTTGGACACAAGAGAGAGAGGTGGGGAAATGAGAAGGAGCAGGGAGGAGGACTGCAGGCAGGGCAAGGCCGGGTTTCAAGAGCACCCGCTGGGCCTGGGATCTCATCAAATCCACGCAGGAAGACCAACGATCACCACGGTGTGGGGAAGCTCCCTCTCTGTATCAGGCACTATGCCAAACGGCCACTGTGATTACCTCGTTTCTTCTCCAAAACAAGCCATTAATGTCCCCACTCGACAGATCAAGAAACTGAGGCTTTAAGAAGAGGTGACTCTCCAAGGTCACCAAACGAGGACGTAGGGGAGCTGGGCCCCAATCTAGGAGGAGGAGGATGGCCTTGGGACTCCAGTGCTTCCTGGCTGTATCACCTCCACAGAACTCCTGCCCGCAGGGGAGCCTCAGTTCCCTGCGCTAAAACACCGGTGTTATCATAGCACCCTCCTCTGGGGATGTTTCAAGGATGAGCTGGCTGCCCTCAGGGTCATCTGACCAGAGATTCCTCTTCTAGGTGTGAAGCCCAGAGACACACCTGCTCATGTGCACAAAAGAAGCAGGTGTATAGGGTAGGGGACACACAGCACACAGCACGGGCCTGTTTAATACATGATGACGCGGCCAGGCGTGGTGTCTCATGCCTGTAATCCCAGCACTTTGGGAGGCCGAGGCAGGTGGATCATGAGGTCGGGAGTTCAAGACCAGCCTGGCCGAGATGGTGAAATCCTCTCTACTAAAAAAAAAAAAAAAAAATTAGCCAGGCATGGTGGCAGGTGCCTGTAATCCCAGCTACTTGAGAAGCTGAAGCAAAGAATCATTTGAACCTGGGAGGCGGAGGTTGCAATGAGCTGAGATCATGCCACTGCACTCCAGCCTGGGCAACAGAGCGAGACTCTGTCACAGAAATAAATAAATAAATAAAAATAAATGGTGACACTACAAGGCAGGTGGAACACCAGAGCAGGAGCAATTCGTTTTTGTTTTTGTTTTTTGAGACAGAGTCTCACTCTGTTGCCCAGGCTAGGGAGCAGTGGTACGATCTTGGCTCATTGTAACCTCTGCCTCCAGGTTCAAGCAATTCTCCTGCCTCAGCTTCTCAGGTAGCTGGGATTACAGGCATGTGAAACCACATTTGGCTAATTTTTGTGTTTTTAGTAGAGACAGGGTTTCACCATGTTGGCCAGGCTGGTCTCAATCTCCTGGCCTCAAGTGATCCGCCTGCCTTGGCCTCCCAAAGTGCTGGGATTACAGGCATGAGCCATGGCACCCAACCCAGTGCTTCTTTTGTTTTGAGACAACAAAGTCTTGCTCCTGTTGCCCAGGCTGGAGTGCAACGGTATGATGTTGGCTCACCACAACCTCCACCCCCTGGGTTCAAGCAATTCTCTTGCCTAAGCCTCCCAAGTAGCTGGGATTATAGGCATGCACCACTACACCCAGCTAATTTTGTATTTTTAGTAGAGACGAGGTTTCTCCATGTTGGTCGGGCTGGTCTCAAACTCCCAACCTCAAGTGATCCATCCACATGGAGATGACCATCATCAGCTCACAGGACCAGGAACTGGCCCTCTGTCATTCCCTTTCCCTTTCCATGCCCAGGACACTTTTCTGTGGCATCAGAGGAGAGGAAAGGGTGAGATGTGAGAAGCGGGGGAGAAACAGAGCAGGAGAGGCGGTCGTGAGGGCAGGTGGGACTGACCGTGATGGCAGGAACAGCAGGGCCTGAGGAAGCTTCTGTGCCCCTTCCTGTTCCTTCCTGTAGATTCAGGAGGAAGCACTCAATGAGGATGCCAGCCCATAAGATGATAGGTGGGGCAGAGAATGTCCTAGGCTCCCTGTTCTGAGGGAGGAGGCGCTGGGGGCCTGGACTCCTGGGTCTGAGGGAGGAGGGGCTGGGGCCTGGACCCCTGGGTGTGAGGGAGGAGGGGCTGGGGGCCTGGACTCCTGGGTCTGAGGGAGGAGGGGCTGGGGGCCTGGACTCCTGGGTCTGAGGGAGGAGGGGCTGGGGGCCTGGACTCCTGGGTCTGAGGGAGGAGGGGCTTGGGCAGTCTCCTATTCCTAAGAGGCTGGCCTGAGCTCTCACCCGGGCCTTGAGCAGCCGCTCCCTCTCCGCCACGGCCTGCTGCAGGAGCCGCTCCATGTGGGCGATGTCAGGGTGGATGGTTCCACAGCTAGGAGGAGGGAACACGGACAGGGTGGGTTACTGTGGCTGGGCCTCTTCTCCCATGTCCCCCACTTCTCTCTGACAACTCACCTGTTCCCACGGCCACAGTTCAGCAGCTGGTAGAGGGGGTATCTGCCGGAGTCCCCCACTGCTGGCGGGAGAGCTGAGGCCTCCAGGCATTCTAGGGTAGAGGGGACCAGGTTAGGAGGCTGGATACACCCTGGCCTGAACCCCACCATTTCTCCCACTGCAGGTACAGGTGTAGCTTTCCTCCATCCTCTGCCACAGGATGGGTACTGACACCGGGGAAATAGGGAACAGGGTGATCCTCACCAGTACAATGGAAGGACAGAGGTCGGGGGGATCCTCTCTGGCTCGCCCTCTCTCCCCTTCTCCGGGGCAGGCTCCCAGTCCTCTGGAGGCCAATGGAGCCCTGAAAACACAAAAGGCCCATGTGCTTAGGAAAAATGCTTGATCTCCACCATAAGTCAGAGCACTGCCCGGTGAAACCACCACCCAATCAGCACAAACCAAAACGCTGCCGTCAACATGCGCTGAGTGAAAGGACCTCACAGGGGTATGATCCCATTTAGAAGAAATATCCAGAACAGGCAAATGAACATAGAGATGGGAAG
Source organism: Plecturocebus donacophilus (assembly GCA_004027715.1). Taxonomy (NCBI): domain Eukaryota; kingdom Metazoa; phylum Chordata; class Mammalia; order Primates; family Pitheciidae; genus Plecturocebus; species Plecturocebus donacophilus. The sequence goes on from PVKP010020405.1 coordinate 30,473, forward strand.
TAGAATCGAGGTTGCCAAGAATGGAGTTGATGGGGGATGGAGAGGCTAAGGGATGCAGGGTTTCTTTTTCTTTCTTTTTCTTTTTTAGATGGAGTTTCACTCTTGTTGCCCAGGCTGGAGTGCAATGGTGCGATCTCAGCTCACCGCAACCTCTGCCTCTCGTGTTCAAGCGATTCTCCTGCCTCAGCCTCCCAAGTAGCTGGGATTACAGGCATGCGCCACCATGCCTGGCTAATTTTGTATTTTTAGTAGAGACAGGGTTTCTCCATGCTGATAGTTTGGTCTCGAACTCCCAATCTCAGGTGATCCACCCGCCTCAGCCTCCCAACATGCTGGGATTACAGGTAGGAGCCACCACGCCTGGCAGGGATGCAGGGTTTTTTTGGGGAGTTAATGAAAATGTTCTAAAATTGATTGCAGTAATGTTTGCACAACTTTGAATATACTAAAAGACTAGAATTGTACGCTTTAAAGGAATGAATTATATGGGACGTGAATTATGCCTCGATAAAACTCTTTTTAAAAATCCCACTGTGGCCTGGGCGTGGTGGCTCATGCCTGTAATCCCAGCACTTTGGGAGGCCGAGGCAGGTGGATAAGTTGAGGTCAGGTGCTTGAGACCAGCCAGGCCAATATGGTGAAACCCCATCTCTACTAAAAATACAAAAATTAGCCAGGTGTGGTGGCACATGCCTGTAATCCCAGTTACTCATGAGGCTGAGGCAGAATTGCTTGAACCCAGGAGGCAGAGGTTCCAGTGAGCTTAGATAACAACACGGCACTCCAGGCTGGGTGACAGAGCGAACAATGCAGGCTGGGTGACAGAGCGAGCGAGACTCTGTCTAAAAAAAAAAAACCCACTGTGGCCAGGTGGTGTACACACCTATAACACCAGCACTTTGAGAGGCCGAGGCAGGCAAATTGCTTGAGCCCAGGAGTTGAAGCCCAGCCTGGGCATCATGGTGAAATTCTGTCTCTACAAAAAATATAAAAATTAACCAGGCATGGTGGCTTGTGCCTGTAGTCCCAGCTACTGTGGAGGCTGACCTGGGAGGATCGCTTGAACCCAGGAGGTCAAGGTTGCAGTGAGCTGAGACTGTGCCACTGCACTCCAGTCTGGGTGACAGAGTGAGAGCCTGTTTCAAAAATAAATAAATAAGTAAAACAAAAAAACTCACTGTGCTGGTGGCTATGTAGGAAGCCCAGACGCCTTCACATGTTACTGGGGGTATTCTACTGGAACAAGCTTTACAGAAAACAACTTGGCTTTTTAAAAAAAAATCAGAATGACAAATGTATAAACCATGGAGCCTCAATTCAACTTCCAGAAATTCGGCCGATGGATACACTCATACACGTGCAAAGTGATCTGAGTTCAAGGTCAGTCCCTGCAGTGCCATCTGTGCTAGCAAAAGCCTGGAGACCACCTCAGTGCCCATCAAAAGGGGACAAGGTAAATGAACCATGGCTTATGCACTCCACAGATGATTTTTCTTGGAGATGGAGTCTTGCTCTGTCCCCCAGGCTGGGGTGCAATAGCGCGATCTTAGCTCACTGCAACCTCTGCCTCCCGGGTTCAAGCAATCCTCCTGCCTCAGCCTCCTAATAGCTGGGACTACAGGCGTGTGTCACCACACCAGGCTAATTTTTGCATTTTTAGTAGAGATGGGGTTTCACCATATTGGCCAGGCTGGTTTCGAAATCCTGACCTCAAATGATTCACCTGCCTCAGCCTCCCAAAGTGCTGGGATTACAGGCATGAGTCACCATGCCCAGCCAACTCCACGGACAATTCTGCAGTGTAGAATGAGAGGAAGATGCATCCTACATCCAGATAGACCATAATATCCAAAAAAGAAAAAATGGAACATAATATCCAAAAGAATAGCAAGGTGTCGTGGCGTGCCCCTATGGTCCCAGCTACTCAGGAAGCTGACATGGGAGGATCACTTGAGCCCAGGAGGTTGAGGCTGCAGTGAGCCAAGATCATGCCACTCACTGCACTCCGGCCTGGGCAACAGTGAGATCCTGTCTCTTAAAATTTTTTTTTAAAAAGCAAGTACAGGAGGTCAGGAGTTCAAGACCAGCTGGCCCACACAGTGAAACCCCGTCTCTCTCTACTAAAATACAAAAAAAATTAACCAAGCATGGTGGTGCATGCCTGTAGTTCCAGCTACTCAGGAGACTGAGGCAGGGGAAATCACTTGAACCTGGGAAGTGGAGATTTCAGTGAGCTGCACTGCACTCCAGCCTGGCAACAGAGTGAGATTCCATCTCAAAAAAGCAAATACAGAACAGTTAGAGTACAGTAGGTATGCATAAAAAGAGGGGGGAAGTATGTACATGACTAGCTGTGTCAACACAGAATATCTCCAGGGAACACATGGGACATTGGTAACCCGGGTGGCCCTCAGGAAGTGAACAGCGTAAGAGGGGTAACAAGAGCCACAGAGTCTTCTCTGAATATCCTCCAACACCACGTGAATTTTGAACAAGGAGAATGTTAACTTTTTAAAAGCAAATAAACATGACAACTAAATGCAACCTGTGTTCCTGGGCCAGAAGAAAAAAAGGTGGGTAGGGGGCAGTTTGTGAATTTTTTGCTAGAAAAAACACTGGTGGGGCTGGAAACAGTGGCTCATGCCTGTAATCCCAGCACTCTGGGAGGCTGAGGCAGGCGGATTACCTCAGGTCAAGAGTTCGAGACCAGCCTGACCAACATGGTGAAACACCATCTCTACTAAAAATACAAAAATTAGCTGGGCATGATGGCAGGCACCTGTAATCCCAGCTACCTGGGAGGCTGAGGCAGGAGAATCACTTGAACCCAGGAGGTGGAGGTTGCAGTGAACTGAGATCATATCACTGCACTCCAGCCTGGGTGACAGAGCAAGACTCCATCTCAGAAAAAAAGAAAAAGAAAAATAGAAAAAAAAAATCAGTGGAACAACTGACAAAATACAAATAAAGTATGTGGATTCTAATAGTATTGTCTCAGCATTAGTTTCCTGAAATCGATCCTTGAACTGTGATTGTGTAAGAGAATGGCCTTGACATTAGGTAGTAAATTTAGGACTATTTAGGGGTTAAGGAGAATCATGGGTAAGAAAATAATGGGCCAGGCATGAAGGCTCACGCCTGGAATCCCAACACTTTGGGAGGCCCAGGCAGATCACTTGAACTCAGGAATTTGAGACCAGCCTGGGTAACATAGCAAAACCCATGTCTACAAAGAGTACACAGTTTAGCTGGGTGTACTGGCACGTGCCTGTGATCCCAGCTACTTGCGGGGCCGAGGCAGGAGAATTGCTTGAGCCTGAGAGTTGGAGGCTGCAGTGAGCCGAGATCTCACCATTACACTCCACTCTAGCCTGGGTGACAGAGCGAGACTCTGTCTCAAAAATTAAAAAATAAAAAATAAAAACCATGGAAGTTGGGAAATGTTAGCTCCACTTCACAAAATGGAAACTGAGGCCCAAATCCCTGCACTTTACCTGACTCTCTCCTTCCTTCCAGCCACATTCCCAGCACTTCCTAGCTGGGAGATCTTAGATTCATGGCACTGAGGAAATAAGTGAGCAGGGCAGACCCCGGCTTTGTCTGCGTGGCACTTACATTGTAGGAACTGCATAAGCCATCAGTAGGCCATAGAAACAGGCCGGCTTGGGTTCAAATCCCAGCTCTGCCACTTGCTGGGTGTGTGATGTAGGCAACTCATTTCTCTTCTTGAACTAGGTTTCCTCGATATGAAGTGGGTAACAGCCCACCACCCTTCCTGGGTTGTTGCAAGGATTAAAGGAGTGACCTCACACAATGCATGTAGAAGCACGCGTGGCCCCCAGGTGAGGTCCAGGAGCTAAGCAATGAGATCCACATTGGTGGGTACAGAGTGCACCTGGGCTTAGAAGCCTCTCATGCACAGGCACCAGCAACTCAGGTGACAACTCCAGAGGAATTGTCCAACCCAAGTATTCACAGCTATGCAATTTACTAATAAGGGTAATTGCTATCCTAAGGCATGTTGCCTGGCAACACAGCTGACACTACCTACAACAGGTTTCCAGGGGAAGTAGCTAGAAAGTTAATTTCCCATGCAGAAGAGCATCTGCTAACCCTTCTCCCAAATAATAATAGAACCTGTTTGTGGGGCTTCTTCCCAACAAAAAAATGAAATTTTATGTATTAGGTTGAGCCAGGGGAAATTGCCAGTATACGACTGTTTCTTGCCTCCAAATAATAGCAATTCCATAAGATTCAAAGTCATAAAATGGTTTAGAACAGATCCTGACCTATATTAAGTGCTTTAAACTTAGTATTAATATTGATTAGTAAATATCACTTTTTTTGTTTGTTTTTTTGAGATGGAGTCTTGCACTGTTGCCCAGGCTGGCATGCAGTGGTGTGATCTTGGCTCACTGCAACCTCCACCTCTTGAGTTCAAGCATTCTCCTGCTTCAGCCTCCCAGGTAACTGGGATTACAGGCATGCACCACCACGTCCAGCTAATTTTTTAGATTTTTAGTAGAGAGGGGGTTTCACCAAGTTGGCCAGGCTAGTCTTGAACTCCTGACCTCAAGTGATCCACTCATCTCAGCAGCCTCCTAAAGTGCTAGATTGCAAGCATGAGCCGCCGCACCTGGCCACAGGCTGTTTTTTGTTTTTGTTTTTGAGGCAGAGTCACACTCTGTCGCCCAGGTCTTGAACTCCTGACCTCAGGTGATCCACCTGCCTCGGCCTCCCAAAGTGCTGGGATTATAGGGCTGACCAACCACGCCCGGCCCAAACACTGGTATTCTTAACAGCATTGCTTAAACTGAAAAAAAAAAAAAAAAAAAAAAAAAAAAAAAAAAAAAAAAAAAAACCTCGAATCATCTGTAGAGGGAGGGCTTCTCCACGCCCCACAGTAGAACTGTGAGGCCCAGAGTGGTTAAGAACATAGGCTCTAGGAAGCCGGGCACAGTGGCTCACACCTGTAATCCCAGCACTTTGGGTGGCTGAGGCGGGAAGATCACCTGAGGTCAGGAGTTCAAAACCAGCCTGGCTAACATGACAAAACCCCATCTCTATTAAAAATACAAAAATTAGCCAAGTGTGGTGGCGCACACCCGAAATCCCAGCTACTTGGGAGGCAGAGGCTGGAAAATCGCTTGAACCCAGAAGGTAGAGATTGCAGTGAGCCAAGATCATGTCATTGCACTACAGCCTGAGAAACAAAAGTGAAACTCTGTCTCAAAAAATAAATTAAAGCCAGAGAGACCCTATCTCTATAAAAAATTAAGAAATTGGACCCATGTATGGTGACTTATGCCTATAATCCCAGCAATTTGGGAGGCTAAGGCGAGGGGACCACTTGAGCCCAGGGGTTCAAGACCAGCCTGAGCAACATAGGGAGACCCTGTCTCTACAAAAGTAACTTTGAAAATCAGCTGTGCGTGGTGGCGCGTGCCTGTGGTCCCAGCTACTCAGGGAGGATCACCTGAGCCCGGGAGGTTGAGGCTGCAGTGAGCTGTGATTGCACCATTGCACTCCAGCCTGTGCAACAGAGTGAGACTATATGAAAAACAAAAAAAAAAGCTAGAAGAGGACTTGAAATGTTCTCAACACACAGAAATGATCAATACTTGAGGTGATGGATACCCCAAATACTATGACTTGATTATTGGACATTCTATGCATGTAATATCACATATACTTCATAAATATGTTCAAAATATATCTTTTTTTTTTTTTTCGAGATGCAATCTCGCTCTGTCGCCCAGGCTGGAGTGCAATGGTGCAATCTCGGCTCGCTGCAACTTCTGACTGCCTGGTTCAAGCAATTTTCTTGTCTCAGCCTCCCGAGTAGCTGGGATTACAGGCGCCCACCACCACACCCGGCTAATTTTTGTATTTTAGTAGAGACAGGGTTTCATCATATTGGCCAGGCAGGTCTCGAACTCCAGACCTCAGGTCATCTGCCCATCTTGGCCTCCCAAACTCCTGGGTTTACAGGCATGAGCCACTGTACCCAGCGTCTGTTCTAACTATTAAAGAGCTGGGCCCCCCAGTTTTAAGGAAGTCTAGAAGGATTCTCAAAACACAAATAGCTGCATTACTTCTGAGACAGGGAGACCTTCTTATTAATATATGCTGTTTTGTTGCCTTTTTTCTTTTTTTTTTTTTCATGTACCAAGAACCTAGTTTTAGCTGATTTTTTTTATGTTTCCATTGGTTGCGTTTAAATATCTACTCCTGGGTGCACGTTTCTATTTCACCAGGGCAGGGGTGGGTGTTATGCAGAAAAAAATAATATTAAAAAATAATAATAAAGCTTTATAATAATAAAGCAGAAAAAAATAATAATAAAGCCATAGGAATACTGTTTGGCCAACCGTCCCTATGCCCCACCCCCGTACAGAAAATCGGAGTGGAAGTTCTGGAGGCCCTAGCTCAACTCTGCTCTCGGCCCCTCCTCCCCACTGACCAGTAAGACACACGGGGAAACAGAGGCAGTGGGGGAGGCACCTGCAGGGAGCTGTGGACAGAGAAGAGGCAGGAAGAGGTGGAGGTGGCAGCGGTGTGGGCCGCGGGGTCCTGGAGCACCAGCAGCTGGTGATCTGTCTTCTGGGTGAACAGCAGCTGTGGGAGAGGGGGTGAAGGTTCATGGGAACAGAAGGGACCCACAGCAACTGCCATTTCCCACACACTCTGGCCCATGCCTCTAGTGCCACCCACTACTCAGAAGGAAGACCTAAGGAGAGCTGGGATGTGGTCCTCAATGTCCTGTCTCCCAGCATAGGGCTGTGGGCAGAGATCGCTGGTTCCCTGAGGAGGGGCTGGGCCTGGGCTCCTGGGTCTGAGGGAGGAGGGGCTGGGGGCCTGGACTCCTGGGTCTGAGGGAGGAAGGAGCTAGTGTCCTGCACTTTCGGGTCTGAGAGAGGAGGGGCGGACAGGCATATAAAAAATCCCCATACCTTAGTGAGGGCTGGGTTGGGCTCAGAGAAGTCCCCGCCAGGTGTTCCCTGAAGGCGACTGAGCTCGAGCAGCCGGCTCCGTTCCTAGTGGACGATATGGACGGCTACTGTCAAAGTCACCATGGGCTGTGCCAGCTGCTTTCCCGAATGTCAGGAGACATCTGGGGTGCAGGGAGGTGGTGGGAGCCCGGGGGCAAGTGAGGACGGTGGGACAGGTGCCAGAGAGCTCACCTGTGACAAGGCCTGAAGGGCCTCCTCCTTCTTCCGGCTCAGCCCCCGGCTCTCGGCTGCCATCTGCTCCCCCAGTGACTGGAGCTGCTCTTCTAGGACCCGGATCCGGCGCTGCAGAGCACCCCTCTGTCCCGGTTACTCAGCTGCCAAGGCCCCGGCCGGCTCTGCAGGCCACCCTCCCACAGAACCACATCTGCCTGGAGGGCTGAGGTTTGCTCCAGCCCCTCCCTGAGACCACGGGATCCGAGTGTCTAGGGCTGGGGACCCAGCATTCAGCTCCCTGGACCCTTCTCCCTTTTGAGGGTCCAGAAGAGATCTGGGAAGGACTGGGGAGGATGAAGAGACAGGGACAGACAGAAAGAACACCGACCAGGACAGGCCCCAAAAGACAGAGAGATAGACAAAGATTCAGGGAGACGAAAAGACAGAAATAGAACAGAGACATAGAGACAACCCGAGACAAAGGGAAAGCCAGAGGGACAGGAAAAAGATCCAGAAACAGGCAGGAAAAGGAGACCCACAGAAGAGCTTTCCTTTTTCTTTTTTGAGACAGAGTCTTGCTCCTGTCACCCAGGCTGGAGTGCAGTGGCATGATCTCCGCTCACTGCAACCTCCACCTCCCGGGTTCAAGTGATTCTCTTGCCTCAGCCTCCCAAGGAGCTGGGACTACAGGCGTGCGCCACTGCACCTGGCTAATTTTTTTTTTTTTTTTTTTTTTTTGTATTTTTAATAGAGACGGGGTTTTTCCATGTTAGTTAGTCTGGTCTCGAACTCCTGACCTCAGGTGATCTGCCCGCCTCAGCCTCCCAAAGTGCTGGGATTACAGGCGTGAGTAACTGCGCCCGGCCCACAGAAGAGCTTTCTAATCCACAACTTTGGGAAACTCTGCGAATGTGAAGCTCTCAGGAAGGATATGCTGTAGCGTCTTTTTGGAATAGAGGCAAAGAATGTGGTGGTGAAAACCAAGTTTGTTCAAATCCTGGCTGTGGCGAGGCACAGTGGCTCATGCCTGTAACCCCAGCTCCTTGAGAGGCCGAGGTGGGAGGATCGCTTGAGCACAAGAGTTTGAGAGCAGGTGAAACCCTGTCTCTACTAAAAGTACAAACAGTATCCAGGTGTGGGGACTCGCACCTGTGGTCCCAGCTACTCAAGAGGCTAAGGTGGGAGGATCGCTTAAGCATAGGTCAAGGCTGCAGTGAGCTGTAAGCATGTCATGGCACTCCAGCCTGGGTGACAGAATGAGACCCTATCTCAAAAGAAAATAAAAGTCCTGGCTCTATCCCCTTACCAACTAAGGAAGCTTGGAAAAGATTACTTAAGCACCTTGACCTTCAGTTTCTTCATTTATAACATGGAAAAGAAATGTAATAGAACTTGCCTCATAGGTTTGTTGTAAGGATTCAATGAGGAAATACTCATGAAACATTCAGGACCGTGTCTGGCAGGTAGTCAGTGTTTCATCAGTATCAGCTCTTGTTACTATTCAGAAGAACATGACAGGCAGGAAACAAGGACAGAGTAAAGGGCAGACAGAGCAGGGGAGACCAGAGCAGCGAGGGAGGCGGGGCTGCTGGGCATGACTCACTCTGTGCTGCGCCATGCTGGCCTGAAGTTCCCGGACCTTGGGGTCTGGCGCCTGGGGCTCAGGGCTGTCCCGATCCTCCTCCTCCTCCTCCTGCCGGCTCTCCCGCTCCAGTTGCTGGAACTCTAGGTCTTCATAGGCACGTTGGGCCACATCCAGCTGTTCCCTCATCTATAGGTCAGAACGCAAAAAGCCTGCAGACCTGGGTCCCTAGGACCCCAGAGAGTAGTGGGCTGGGGCTGGGACTCCTGGTCAGAGGAAGAAGGTGACTGAGGACCTGGACTCCTGGGTCCTAGGGGAGGAAGTGGCTAAGAACCAGAGGGCCAGCTGGGCGCTGTGGCTCACGCCTATAATCCCAACACTTTGGGAAGCCGAGGCGGGTGGATCACCCATCAGGACTTCGAGACCAGCCTAGCCAACACAGTGACACCCCGTCTGTACTAAAATTCCAAAAATTAGCTGGGTGTGGTAGTGTACACCTGTAGTCCCAGCTACTCGGGAGGCTAAGGTGAGAGAATCACTTGAACCTGGGAGGCGAAGGTTGCAGTGAGCCAAGATTATGCCACTACACTCCAGCCTGGGCAATGGAGCAAGACTCCATCTCAAAAAAAAAAAAAAAACCCAGAGGGTCATTACCTCCTGCACACCCTGCAGAAGCCGATCACGCTGGTCCTCCGGCTGTGAGTCGAGCTGTCCCTGGGCCTCGCGGAGTCTCTGGCGAAGACCTTCTAGGCGATCCCGTTCTTGGCTTAGCCGCCTCTGTTCCTGAAAGAACAACCAGGTCCTCAGCCTCTGCTTGAGCATAGGGAGGGAAACAGAGGCCAGCTACATCTCAGAGCCTGCCCGGGGTGTCAGCTCTACAAAGGAAGGGATTTCATCTATCTGATTCACTCCTGTGCAGGTTTTCCTCCCAGTCAGTGCCAAGATTTTAAAGAAATGAATGAGACCAGGTGTGGTGGCTCACACCTAACATCCCAGCACTTTGGGAGGCCAAGGTGAGAGGATCTCTTGAGCCCAGGAGTTTGAGATCAGCCTGGGTAACATAGGGAGAGCCCATCTCTACAAAAAATTTTTAAAATTAGGGCTGGCCAGGCGCAGTGGCTCAAGACTATAATCCCGGCACTTTGTGAGGCTGAGGCAGGCAGATCATGAGATCAGGACCTCGAGACCACTCTGATCAACATGGTGAAATCCCGTCTCTACTAAAAATACAAAAATTAGCGAGGCATGGTGGCAGGCACCTGTAATCCCAGCTACTCACAAGGCTGAAGCAGAAGAATTGCTTCAACCCAGGAGACAGAGGTTGCAGTGAGCTGAGATCGCACCACTGTACTCCAGCCTAGGTGACAGAGCAAGACTCTGTCTCAAAAAAAAAAAAAAAAAAAAAAATTAGTGGGTTGTGTTAGTGTATGCCTGTAGTTACAGCTACTTGGGAGGCTGGATTGCTTGAGCCAGGGAGGTTGAGGCTGCAGTGAGCTGTGTTTGCATCACTGCCCCAGTCTGAGTGACAAAGGGAGACCCTGTCTTGAAAGAAAAGAACGGAAAAGAAACGAGTGAAAGAAAGAAAGGAGAAAGAGAAGAAAGGAAG
>PVKP010020406.1:0-29453 GCA_004027715.1 Plecturocebus donacophilus
ACCGCTGTTCTCCCTTGGGGACGGGACCTGCCGAGCCCGACCAAAAGGGCATCCAGTCCCGCACACTTCGCACTGAGAAGCGCCGCGCCGGCCAAAAGAGTCGCGCTGGCGACCCGTGTGGCTCCCCTGCCGGGAATCTCCCAGTCCGTGGGCATCAAATATTCGTCTGCAATTGCGGCATCCACTCGCTCTCTGCGCCCTCACCGGGAGCCACAATCCCGAGCCGCTGCTACGCGGCCATCTTGGATCTCTCTCCGCCAGGTGATGAAGTTTTTCGGTTTCTTAGTTTTCCTTTGGCGGACGCCCCTTCCCCTCAGAGCCGGACCTTCCCGGATTCGCTGTGCTTGCTGTGAAACTCAGTCCTCAGCGCTTCCAATTGCTGTTTTCCTTGTGGGGATGGGACCAGCCGAGCCCATCTGTCCTGTATACTCTGCAGTGGGAAGCACCACGCCGGCCAAAAGAGTCGCGCTGGCGACCCGTGTGGCTCCTCTGCCGGGAGTCTCCCGGTCTTTGGGCAACGAAAATTTGTTGGAAAGTGCGGCGTCCACTCGTTCTCTGCGCTTTCACTGGGAGCTACATTCCTAAGCTGTTGCTAATCGGCCATCTTGGATCTCTACTCTTAATTGTTTAAGTTTATGGCAATAATAAATATTTTCTAACTCGATGACAATACACTACTAATGTTTCCTTTTTATACACACATATAACACATCTGATTCAGTCATAGCCATCTTCACTTTTTTTTTTTAACTGTACAGTGTTAGAGATCGTAGACGCAGGATTAGAAGATTGGCTTGTGGTTGTGTGAACATACTGAGAATTTTTTTTTTATTCCACTCAAATCGGATGAATTGTCTCTGCAGTAACAAAGCTGGAAGTGATAATTGTAGTTCATATAGTGCTGTACTTACTGTATTTGAACTCCACTGTATTTTAAGATAAGTTGAATTTTCAGGTAGTAGGATTTATACTAGTTTTTAGAATGTTTTGAGGGTTGGTTTAAATATACCACAAATATATCACATTTTTGTTTTCTTCATCCAGACAGGTGATTTGGCTTCTGCACAGTTAGGAGGAGCACCAAACCGATGGGAGGTTTTGTCAGCCACACCTACAACTATAAAAGATGAAGCTGGTAATCTAGTACAGATTCCAAGTGCTACTACTTCAAGTGGGCAGTATGTTCTTCCCCTTCAGAATTTGCAGAATCAACAAATATTTTCAGTTGCACCAGGATCAGATTCATCAAATGGTACAGTGTCCAATGTTCAATATCAAGTAATACCACAGATTCAGTCAACAGATGGTCAGCAGGTTCAAATTGGTTTCACAGGCTCTTCAGATAATGGGGGTGTAAATCAAGAAAGCAGTCAAATTCAGATCATTCCTGGCTCTAATCAAACCTTACTTGCCTCTGGAACACCTCCTGCTAACATCCAGAATCTCATACCACAGACTGGTCAAGTCCAGGTTCAGGGAGTTGCAATTGGTGGTTCATCTTTTCCTGGTCAAACCCAAGTAGTTGCTAATGTGCCTCTTGGTCTGCCAGGAAATATTACGTTTGTACCAATCAATAGTGTCGATCTAGATTCTTTGGGACTCTCGGGCAGTTCTCAGACAATGACTGCAGGCATTAATGCAGATGGACATTTGATAAACACAGGACAAGCTATGGATAGTTCAGACAATTCAGAAAGGACTGGTGAGCGGGTTTCTCCTGATATTAATGAAACTAATACTGATACAGATTTATTTGTGCCAACATCCTCTTCATCACAGTTGCCTGTTACGATAGATAGTACAGGTATATTACAACAAAACACAAATAGCTTGACTACATCTAGTGGGCAAGTTCATTCTTCAGATCTTCAGGGAAATTATATCCAGTCGCCTGTTTCTGAAGAGACACAGGCACAGAATATTCAGGTTTCTACAGCACAGCCTGTTGTACAGCATCTACAACTTCAAGAGTCTCAGCAGCCAACCAGTCAAGCCCAAATTGTGCAAGGTATTACACCACAGACAATCCATGGTGTGCAAGCCAGTGGTCAAAATATATCACAACAGGCTTTGCAAAATCTTCAGTTGCAGCTGAATCCTGGAACGTTTTTAATTCAGGCACAGACAGTGACCCCTTCTGGACAGATAACTTGGCAAACGTTTCAAGTACAAGGGGTCCAGAACTTGCAGAATTTGCAAATACAGAATACTGCTGCCCAACAGATAACTTTGACGCCTGTTCAAACACTCACACTTGGTCAAGTCGCGGCAGGTGGAGCCTTCACTTCAACTCCAGTTAGTCTAAGCACTGGTCAGTTGCCAAATCTACAGACAGTTACAGTAAACTCTATAGATTCTACTGGTATACAGCTACATCCAGGAGAGAATGCTGACAGTCCTGCAGGTGAGTCTTAAGTTATATCATACCATAAATGAGTTCAGTGATAATACATAGAGGGAAATTTTTTGCTTTAGGTGTTTATCAGCATCAGGCTCATGTTAGAGGTAATGATCAATGTTTGTATGAAAATAGGTTTGTATGAAAGTAGACATTAAAGTATCTTCAGAATTGTTCTTTGAAAGTTTGTAGTTTTTGAAGATAGGGATTCATTTTTCTATCATGCCAGTTAACTTTTGTAGTTTTTTTTTAAACAATTTTATATTTGTTTTGACATCTGATTGATAGTATCAGTCATTATAAAATTTTTATTTGGCAGGTAGAGTGTCTTGGTTGGCCTTAGTGTGATGTGAATTAAAAACTTTATGCATTCTGTTTGGTTGAGGAGTCAGGTTGGTATAGTGAAAACATGGTACAGGGAGTAAAGACTACTTATATGCCTTTGCCACTTGCTAGGTGTGTGATTTTGGTTTTCTCTTGTAAACTCAGTTTCCTCATTGTGTAAAATGGAGGTGTTGGACTAGGTAACTATCTAGGTGACCTTCCAGACCAAAAATTCTTTGATTCTATGATGGGGGCATTAAACTTAGCTGTGCTAGAAATATTTATTGATAGTATGAGTAGATATTTCAGAAGTCTACTCTTACAGTTGTATAAGAATAGATAGTGTCATTTTTACGCTATCAATGTGTATAGATAATGTCGTTTTTACACTGTCAATGTGGTCTATCTACATAACATTTGAATGTTTTGTTGTGCACTAAGTACTAAACTTTATTATTTTAATTCTGTTTTGTATTTGGATTTCCGTGGAGATTATACTATTAGTCTTTCACCACATCAGTGATTCTAAATTCTTAAATTGGGAGATTTTAACTGAACTGATTGAAATAACTCCCATCACCATTTAGAGATTACCTTTTTTCTTTTGAGAAATTTGTGATACATGCTTAGAAAATTGGACTGGTCTTAGAACTTCAGATCTCTATTTGGAAGTACTTTAATTGCATTTGAGCCTTCTGAAGCTGTGATGACTTTTTTTTTTTTTTTTTGAGAATAGTCTCACTCTGTACCTGAGGCTGAAGTGCAGTGGCACAATCTCAGCTCACTGCAACCTCCACATCCTGGGTTCTGGTTCAAGCAGTTCTCCTACCTCAGCCTCCCAAGTAGCTGTGATTATAGGCATGAGCCACCGTGCCCAGCTGATTTTTGTATTTCTTAGTAGAGACAGGGTTTCACCATGTTGGCCAGTCTGGTCTTGAACTCCTGACCTCGTGATGTGCCCACCTTGGCCTCCCAAAGTGCTGGGATTACAGGTGTGAGCCACCATGCTGGGCCACTGTGATGATTTTTTTAGGGGTTGGGATTAGGATTTCTGAAGCTGGTTTAGAACAGTAGTTTTTTGTTTTTTTTTTGAGATAGAGTCTCGCTCTGTCGCCCAGACTGAAGGGCTCACTGCAACCTCTGCCTCTTGGGTTCAAGCAATTCTTGTGCCTCAGCCTCCCAAGTAGCTGGGATTATAGGTGCACACCACCGTGTCTGGCTACTTTTTTTTTTTCTTTCTTTTCTTTTTTTTTTTTTTGAGACGAAATCTCGCTTGTTGCCCAGGCTGGAGTGCAGTGTGCAATCTCGGCTTACTGCAACCTTTACCTCCTGAGTTCAAGTGATTTTCCTGCCTCAGCCTCCCAAGTAGCTGGGATTACAGATGTTCAACCCTATGCCCGGCTAATTTTTTCATTTTTTTTTTTAAGTAGAGACGGGGTTTCATTATGTTGGCCAGGCTGGTCTCAAACTCCTGACCTCAGGTGATCTGCCCATCTCAGCCTCCCAAAGTGCTGGAATTATAGGTGTGAGCCACTGCACCCGGCCAGTTTTTGTATTTTTAATAGAGATGTGCTGACATTTGCAGTGGTGGTAGATAAAACTGCTTGTGTCTTAGCATAAATCAGGGTAGTGACAGCAAACTGTAATAGTAGTTGCTATATTCTTCATGACTGTGCACTTGCAGTTAAAGAAAAATCCCAGTTTCACTGAAGAAAGACCTTGATGAACCAGTAAGAGTAGTTTTTACCAAATCTTGATCCTTGAGGGCTGCATGTCTTTTGTAAAAATAATGGCTTTATTGGGATAGAATTCTCATACCGTAATACTCTTTATACAATTCACTGGTTGTAACTATGGTTATAGAGTTGTACAACCATCATCATGATCTAATTTTACAGCATTTTTATCACCCCAAAAGGAAACCCATACTCTTTAGCAGTCACTCTTCGTTCCCTTCCCCTCAGCCACTGACAACCACTATTGTACTTTCTGTCCCTTTGGATTTGCCTGTTATTTCATATCAGTGTAATTGTACAATATGTGGCCTTTGGTGTTTGGCTTGTTTCATTTAGCATGATGTTTTCAAGATTCATCTGTGTCATAGCATGTGTCAGTACTTCATTTCTTTTTATGGCTGAATACTATTCCATCGTATGGATATACCACATTTTATTTATCTGTTGATGGACATTTAGGTTGTTTCCACTTTTTTGCTATTATGAATAATGCTGCTGTGAACATTTGTGTAGGTAGTATTTTGTGTGGAAATGTTTTCTTTTGGATATGTACCTAGGACTGGATTGCTGGGTTATATGGCAATTGTGTTTTAACAGTTGTGTTTTTCCAAAGAGACTATACTGTTTTACAGTCTCATCAGCAATGTATTGAGGGTTCCAGTTTCTCTCTAGTGCCACAAACCTTATTATTGCCCATGTTTCTGATTACAGCCATCTTAGTGGGTATGAATTGGTATCTTGTTATGGTTTTGGTTCGTAGTTCCTATTGCATATCTTTATAGTATTCTTTGTGATGAAATGGGAAGTATGCTTTAATAAAGGATTTTTGCTGTATATCAAAATAAGAAATATCTTTTAAAAAAACACTTTTTTTCCCCTCAATTATGCAGTTCTGTGAGTTGTAAGCAGAACTAGATGCTATTTTCATGCAATACTGTTTTTACTTGAAAGAATGACTGATTAACTGTGGTTTTGAGATTAATGTAGTTAAGTGACAGATACTTTCTCAAAAAAAAAAAAAAAAATGACGTAAGCCTGTCATGTGAAGGAAGAAAATTTGTGCTTTCCAGTAAAAATTAGAGTTTTGGAAAACTCAAATCTATGATGAGCTTGAAAGATTCTTAATATTTTTCTGTTGAGATGGGTAGTGATACAAAGTTTTTTGATACTGTATTTTAATGAAATGTGCTGATTCTTGGAAGAGCTATATAATAGTTCAGTGAACCAGCAGTTTTCAAATGACCAACTCATATAATAAAATTATGCATGGGTAAAAGATTCATTCAAAGTGCAAGATAGACCAATAACAATATAGAAAGTTTACAGTTAGAGTGTCAGATTCCACATTTGGACTGAACTTTAAGAAACTGACACCTGTTAAGTTTGGTGTAGTTATCAAAGAAAACCCACAATAGGCTGAAAGGATATTAGGTTATTCTTGGCCCTTTCCAGGTATGTATCTGTGAAAGTAGATACTCTTCATATGCTTCAGCCCGAGCCATTTATTTCTATTAAGGGACAATGCAGAAGCAGATGTGAGGCTTTAATGTCTTTTATTCACTCTGCACATTACGGAGATTTGTGAAAGTGTAAAACACGGTTTTCTCATTAAACTTTTTTTGTTGTTTTGAAAAATGTTTTTCACAAAATGTTAATTTATGTTAATGTGTAATGGATTTATTTTTTAGTGAATTAAAAAATTTAAATTTCTGTTTATGATATGGTATATGTTGATATATACACATATACCATGTGGACAAAAGTTTTTTGTGAACGTCAGTAATATATGAGTTTGGAAAGGAGTTCTGAGACTAAAAGGTTTGAGGATTAGTAAGGTGGCAGACTACTGAAGACATGAAAGATAGTTTTTAGAAACCAGTTTTTAATGTGTGTACAAGATTAATGTTACGGAGTTCTATGGATGTTAGAAAAAAAATCTCTAGAAACTGCGATTTTTATTGATCATGAAATTTAGTTGGTATAAAGCGCTAAGTTCTTCAGTAATTTCTTTTCAAATGTTACTAGAATAGAAACACTGTATGAATTAAATACAAAATGGAATTTTACTTTATTGAATGGTAGCCAGGAAGAGTAAAATAAATACTCCAGAAAGCCATTAAATTTGAATTTTGTCCCAATTTTAAAGGAATGGGGAAATTGAGAAAGAAAAAGTTAAAGCAAGTGAGAATAAAAATGCTGTATAAGACATGGCATATTTAGTAATTAAAAACTAGGAAGTTGCCAGGCGCGGTGTCTCATGCCTGTAATCCCAGCACTTTGGGAGGCCAAGGTGGGCAGATCACCTGAGATCAGGAGTTCGAGACCAGCCTGACCAACATGGAGAAACCCTGTCTACTAAAAATACAAAAATTAGTTGGGCATGGTGGCTTATGCATGTAATCCCAGCTACTTGGGAGGCTGAGATAAAAGAATCGCTTGAACCTGGGAAGCAGAGGTTATAGTGAACCGAGATCGTGCCATTGCACTCCAGCCTGGGTAACAAGAGCGAAACTTTGTCTCAAAAAAAAAACAAAAAAACAAACTAGGAAGTTTTCATTTTGGGGACATAAACTTTCTTTTGGTATACTGTCTTTTTAATTGGTAAGAAGGGACATACATTTTGTTAAGATGCTTATATTAAGATGCTTTCTCTCACCAGAAAATCGAGCAAAACATTTTTATCAGTGTTACGTGTAGTATGCCCAGATGAAAATGCTGAAAACTTTGACATCTTTGGTTTGCCTTTTTTTTTCTTTCTTTTCTTTTTTTTTAAAAGAGACAGAGTCTCTGTTGCCTAGGCTGGAGTGTAGTGGCATGATTATAACACATTGTGATCTCAAACTCCTGGCCTCAACCTCCTAAGTGGCTAGAACTTTAGGCTAGTGCCACCATGCCCCGCTAAGTTTTAAATTTTGTGTGGAGATTGCATCTTGCTATGTTGCCCAGGTTGGTCTTGAACTCCTAGCTATAAGCAGTCCTCTTTCCTTGGCCTCCGAAAGTGTTGGCATTATAGGCATGAGCCACTGTGCGTAGCTTGCATTTTATTTTTGGTAAGCATGACAGTATTGTAACAATTTCCCACAATAAAGGAGAAAGTGCTTTTTTTTTTTTTAAAAAACCAGGGCTCTGGAATTTGCCTTTGTTTGTTTTTGTAAGTTTAAAATTCCCCTTTAACAAAAATGGCCTCTACTCCAGCCTGTTTTAAGACTAAGTCTGAGTTTGGTCCCTTCTCTTTTGGTATACTTTTACTACTCCTTATCCTTTAGAAGCCAAATCTCCATCTTCCTGGAAACATCAGGCGCCAAGCTGAAACCCTACTCATCTTACATATTTCTGTCCATTTCTGGCCTACTGAGAAATGCATACTGTTTCAGAAAACTTCATGTTGTCTCATTTTTACTTTATTATTGCTGTGTATTTGAAATTGGGTGAAAGGAGGCAAAGTATGAATTTTTTTTCTTTTTGAAACAGTCTCTGTCGCCCAGGCTGGAGTACAGTGGTGTGATCTCTGCTCACTGCAAACCTCACCCCCGCCCCCGCCCATGTCAGGTGATTCTCCTGCCTCAGCCTCCCAAGTAGCTGGGATTATAGGCATCTGCCACCGCGCCTGGCTAACTTTTGTATTTTTTTGTAGAAATAGGATTTCACCATCTTGGCCAGGCTGGTATTGAACTCCTAACCTTGTGATCAACTTGCCTTGGCCTCCCAAAGTGCTGGGATTACAAGTGTGACTCACCGTGCCCGGCCCAAAGTATGAATTTATATATCTTTCCAATGTCAAATTTTTCCCGAAATTTAAGCCAAAACTTAATTTAGTCTCTCAAATTTTAGTCCTCTGCCAGATTTTGTTTTATCTAAATACAGTTTCTCTTTCACGACTGGGCATATTTAAAATGCAGTCAGGTGTTTGAAGTTGGAAGAAGAGTTTATAGAAGTCATTTCTTCTTAAAAGCAAACAACTTAATGTTTAGAATTCCCCATTTTCATAAAAAACTGGATAGTTGCAGGTTAACTGGTAGTCATCTTTTTTTATTAGCAGAGAAAATAGAAGCCTTACAAAAGGCTGGATTTTTTAATTTTAATAAAAGTATTTATAGATTGACAGGCAAAAGAGAGGGATGGATCTCTTATGGGCTCTTATTGTGTCAGGTACTGTTTAGGTGTTTTTAGATGAATTATCTCATATAATTCTTAGATTAATCTATTTACTGTTTTCACAGTTGGATAGGAAAGAAACTGGCCCAAGGCTTCACAGCCAGGCTTTGTTCTTTTCTCTGTACTATAGTGTCTTGGCAGTGTGCTCTTTAATTTACATCAGTATTGTATTTTTCTTCCCTTTTTTTGGGTTATTTTTATTTCGGATTTTTTGTTTCTTTTTGGGGGTAAAGATACTAGCCTTCTCGAATAAAGTATTTTCTACATGGCAAGTGGAGGAAATGTCTTCTGCAACATTTTTATTGGTGCTTCTAACAAGGCGAAAGATAAATCCTTACCGATTTTACCTAAGGGATCACTGTCAGAACTGATTGATTATAGAAATGCACAAATACTGCTAAGGGCCAACCCTATTGCTTGAAAAGTAGAATGTATAATGGAAATGTGGTCTTTTTAGAGTTAGAGAAAGAATGGAAAAAATGTGAAGACTGTGATCTGTGCTGATTTAAAGTAATTGGTAGACCTCCCTTTTGCCCCTCTTACACAACATAAAAGGGACCAACCTAGCTGTTACTTTACGTAGACTTTAAAGTTGTCTTATCAAAAATAACCCGAGGATGGTTTATTTAAGTATCATACCACTTAGCTTGGTTATGTCTGAGCTCCTCTTCATTTATGAATCACATGTGTATTGTATGCTATGGTCTTTAAATTTTAGTAATTAAGATTTTTATTTTAAAGCTTGGGGAAAACCTATCCATATTCTGATTTTCCAACAGTGTTTTCTTGGTTTACTAATTTTGACTTTTCTTAAAATTATGTGTTATAATTGTGTATTTTCTGTACTTAAAGTGGCTTTACCTGTTCACAAAAGTAATACATGCTTGATACGGAAAACAAAAATATGGAAATGCATATATATATAAAGACAAATGAGGTGGCAAAAACATGGAAATATTTAATGTAGAAAGTGAAAGTTTCCCTAATCTCTTATGAATAAGACTTAGTGTCATATACATTTAAAAATATTGTTATAATTATACCGCATATGCACTTAAAAAATATTATTTAATTTTTAATTTTATTTAAGGAGGATGAAAATAGAATAGTCCCACCCCCTTATCAGTGTGGGATAGTTTGAAGACCCCCAGTGGATGCCCGAAACCTCTCAGGGAGTGTCAAACTCTATATGCACTATGATTTTTACTATACGATATTGGTTGGATAGGGTGTACAGTGGACAGGCTGGACAAAGGAACGATTCACTTCCCAGGCGGGATGGAATGAGACAGCATGAGATTTCTTAGTGCAAAGAACGGCATGTAATTTAAAACTTACAAAGTGCTTATTTCTGAAATTTTTAATTTCATATTTTCAGACTGTGATTGACTCTGGGTAACTGAAACCATTGTGGAAAACAAAACCTTGGATAAGGGTATAAGGACCTCCTATGCTTGCTAAGTATTTAGGTCAGGAATTAACATCCTATTTAATTAGCTATTAAAATAGATAAAAGTACCCCACATGCAGAAAAGCCCAGAGTTAGATTCACTCCTGAAAACTAAAACCTGGAGTAGGGCTCTATTTTTTGTTGAAGGGGAGCTACAAAAAGTTGTTGCTGTTTGTTACCCTGAGGTTTGTTAAATGAAGATTTACGGAGATGGGAAGATGCAGGGAAGTAGGAGGACGTCAGCACAGTCTGTGACCACCACATCTGAATCAGTCTGAACCATTGAACTGTTAGCTGAGTGTATGGATTTGTGATATAGCCAATATTACTCCTTACAAGAGTTATATTTGAGTTCTGGGGCTTGCAGAAATGCCAGACCCAGAATTGTAATACAGAGAAAGAAAAAATTATACTCAAAATGAGCCTGAAAACCTAAATTCCAAAATACACGAAGGCAAAATCTATGAAAGATAGCCGATAAAATCAACAATTGGGAGATGAATTCATGTCAGATTAAAGAAAGAAAATAAAACATTCTGATAAATACTTTAAAAATCAGTATGCTTGTAATTGTCAGTGAGATAAAAGAAGCAAAAGCATTTATAGAAAAGAAGTGAAACAAAAAAGTGGATATGAAAAAACAGTCAAATCCTGGATACAAACAACTCATTGATTCTAAGACACATTTCAGGGTGCATCTTGCAATTCAGGGCATGTCAGTGTTGACTCTCTCTCTCTGGTAGTGCTTTCTCTTAGATGAAATAAAAAGTTTTTTGGGGAGAAAAAAGACAACCTTTAGAATAGATTGAACAAACAGTAGTATACTGAGGAATTTACCCAGAATACCACACAGAGATAATGAACGAGCAGTTAATTGACGTAGAGGATAGATTGAGAGCTACCAGTATAGAAATTTCAGAAAAAAAGAATAGAGTGAATGGCAAGAGAAGCAATGTTTGATGAAATAATGACTAAGAATTTTCTTGTGTTGAAGAAATACAGTCTACAGATCAAAGTTTTATTTCAAGTATGTAGATAAGTAGAAATAAGTCCATCTCTGACTTAAAATCACAGAGACATTGCAGAGATGTTACATTAACATCTTAAGTGTTAACAGAGAGAAGACAGATTACTTACAAGGACTGATAGATAGCTGAGTCAGGCATGGTGGCTCATGCCTGTAATCGCACCACCTTAGGAGGCCAAGGCAGGAGGATCATTTGAGCCCAGCAGTTAGTTTGAGACCAGCAACATAGTAAGACCTGTGTCTACCTTAAAAAAAAAGCCAGGCATGGTGGTACGTACCTGTAGTCACAGTTACTGGGGAGGCTAAGTTGGGAGGATTGCTTGAGTCTGGCAGGTTGAGGCTGCAGTGAACTGTGGTTGTGCCACTGCGCTCCACACTGGTGACAGAGCAAGGCCCTGTCTTAAAAAAAAAGGCAGAACTTCCTTTTAGCCACACAGATGTGGGCAGATCATGGAGTAATGTCTTCGGAGTGCTGAGAGAAAATAACCAGCAGCACAGAATTCAGTGTGCAATTAAACAATTAAGATTTAGAGTTCAGTGAAGATACTTGTAATATTACTTAAAGACCTTTATTGAACTGACTACTGAAGGATTAAGTAGGAGAAATGGATCCTGAGGAAATGAGTTGGAAATGAGGAAATAACAGTAATTATAGAAATGGGTTTTTAAAAAGTCGATAATTTGAATCCCAATGTGGTGGTGCATGCCTCTAGTCCCATCTACTCAGGAGGCTGAGGTAGGAGGATTGCTTGAGGCCAGGAGTTCAAGACTAGGTTGGGCAAAATAGTGAGACCCCCATCTCTTAAAAAAAAGATTGATAATAGTGGTTACTTAAAAATATAGAAAATTTCAAAAGTATACAAAAACAGTATATAATGAAGCTTCCATGGACCCCCTTCCCAGCTTTATCAGTTATGAGCACCCTGCTATTGTTTCTTTTATTTCCACCATTTAAAGTTTTATTTTTACTAGGTTGTTTAATTAAAATTAATTAATTTTGAGACCATGTCTTGCTGTGTTGCCCAGGCTGCAGTGCAGTGGTGTGATCTTGGCTCATTGCAACCTCCACCTCCTGGATTTAAGTGATTCTCCTGCCTCAGGCTCTTGAGTTAGCTGGGAATTAGGTGCCTGCCACCACACCTGGCTAATTTTTGTATTTTTTAGTAGAGATGGGATTTCACCATGTTGGCCAGGCTGGTCTTGAACTCCTGACCTCAAATGATCTGCCCGCCTCAGCCTTCTAAAGTGCTGGGATTAAGACGTGAGCCATCATGCCTGGCCTTTGCTGGGTTATTTTAAAGCAAATCTGACATTGTATAATATTACCCCAAAATACTATTGGAGTGATTCACAGTGTGTGGTCTGAGACTTCTGGGGGTCTCCCATTCTCCTTGTGATCCTTTAATGGGAGCCTGTGAAGTCAAAGCTGTTTTCATAATATTAAGATGTTATTTACCTCTTTAACCTCATAAATAGTGTACAGTGGAATTATTAGGGAAGCTGAACATTTTTACATGTTTGTTGGCTATTTGTGTTTCTTTGTTAAATTGCCTTTATGTTTTTTGCTTATTTTCCCCTACTAGTATAGCATACTTTGTATACTGTATACATTAAGATTTGTAAAACATCTTTATAAGTCCGGGATATTAATCTTTTGTCACACACTACAAATACTTTCATCATCTTTTTGCCTTCCAAGTTTAGTCATGTTGACTTGAGGTACACAGAAGTTTTTACTAGACTTTTTTTTAAGTATAATAATTTAAAAACTTTGAAGTATAGTTTTTGAATTTAGTTTGTATTGATGTGTAAATCTTCTGATGCAGTGGGGACATGTCGTATGTGGAAGAAATTGTGAATTTTAAGTTATACTTTATTTGACTAGAATATCTAAAATGCATTGTGTGACCTTTAAAATAATTTTAAATATATGGTTTTGGTCACACTTTGGTTTCCTAGTATTCTATGGAAAAAAATAGTGTTCATAGTTCCATGAGATCCATCCTTGAGGGTGATAATTTCCTTCAATCTGAAGTGTATTTAACATTAGTAAATATTGTAACCATTTACTTGTTCTGATATAGCTATGTGATTTAAACCATAGAATCTTAGCTCAAATAATTCAACTTACTAAATGCATCTTAAACAAATGACCGCTCAGTGTTTGTTTTTTATAGAGACAAGATTTCACCATGTTGGTCAGGCTGGTCTCAATCCCCTAGCTTCAAGTGATCCAGCTGCCTTGGCTTCCCAAAGTGCTGGGATTACAGGCATGAGCTGTGTCCAGCCATTGGTGTTGGTTTAAAAAAATACTTTTCTCTTTGTGTTCTGGACTAGTATATTCAGTTTATAATTAACCAAAGTTACCCCACAATATAGTCAGTAACGATAATGCAAATAAGGATTCTGGATGAACAGAATAGAATGGAAATCACCTGATGTGTACTCTTCATTAGAGTGCTTTCTCTGATACAGTTTTTTAATAATACCATATTTTAACCTAAGAGAAGAACTTTATTACAGCTTGTTCTCTAAACTGCCTCATCATTTTAGTGCTTCTTGGGGATAATTTTTGTATTCAGCTTTATTTATTTTTTTGAGACAGAGTTTAGCTCTGTCACTCAGGTTGGAGTGCAGTGGTGCAGTTTTGGCTCACTGCAACCTCCAGCTTCCAGGCTCAAGCAGTCCTTGTGAGTTACCTGGGATTACAGGCCTGTGCCACCATGCCCAGCTAATCTTTTGTATTTTTTGTAGAGATGGAGTTTTGCCATGTTGCCCAGGGTGGCCTCAAACTCCTAAGCTCAAGCGATCTGCCTGCCTTGGCCTCCCAAAGTGTTGGGATTATAGGCATGAGCCGCCATGCCTGGTCTTCAACTTTATTTTATGAGGGTGCTTAACATGTGACACTATTTTAATAAATCTCACAAATTCTTCTCTGATGAATAGGGCCATCATTCTGCCAGCAACCTAGGTTAGTCAGTTGTTGATTCAGTCCACAAATATTTGAGGGTATAGAAAACATGCTGCATAATGATGTTTCAGTCAACAACAAACATAACAAGGGTGGTCCCATAAGATGTAAGTCTTTGTTTTTACGATTCCTTTTCTGTTAATGTTTAGATACACAGATATGTACTATTATGTTTACAGTTGTCTTTAGTATTCAGTACAGTAACTTGCTATACATGTTCTTAGTCTGTAAGCAATAGACTATATAGCCAAGGTGTGTAGTAGACTACACCATCTACATTTGTGTAAGTAGACTGTACGATGTTTGCACAGTGATGAAATCACCTAATGATGCATTTCTCAGAATGTATCCTTGTCATTAAGTGACAAATGATGGTTTACTGCAATATTCTAGGTAATGTTCTTTGCATCAGTGAAAAGACTTAAGTCCCTACTCTCATGAATCTTATATTCTAGTGGGTGAAGACAAATAAGCAAATACAATAATTTCAAATAATTAGTGCTACGAAGAAAATAAAGCAGGGCTGGGAGCGGGAGTTCACACCTGTAATACCAGCAATTTGGGAGTCCGAGGTGGGATGATCACTTGAACTCAGGCGTTCGAGACCAGCCTGGGCAACATAGTGAGGACCCCCCCGCCAATCTCATGAAAAAATAAACATTTAAAAAAGAAAATAAAGCAGATTTCTGGAATAACCATGGAGTATGGTGGTTATTTTTGAAATATGATTAGAAAATTCTTCCTTATAAGAAAATGAAATGAAACGACAGGTCTGAACATTGATAAAGGAGCCTGTCATATTCACATCTGGTGGAAAGGGTCTTCCAGGAAGAGGGAATGATGAGCAAGGTGGCTGGAATTTAGTGACTGAGGAGTGTTAGAAAATAAGATTGGAATCAGCCAGGGGCCAGGTAATATAAACCATGGTAGGGAACTTGGATTTATTTCATGTCTCATAGGAAAACTTTGGAGGGTTTTAAGTAGGGAACTGATAAAATTTATGTATTTAGATTACTCTAGTAGGTCTCTGCCTCAGAGTAAGCATAAGGCTGATGGAGCAATAGAGTCATCCTTCAGTATCCACTGGGGATTGGTTCTAGGATGCCCCCTACCCCTAGAATATCAAAATCCCCAGATGCTTTAGTCTCTTGAAGTATTTGCATATAACCTACACATATCCTCCCATAAGCTTTAAATCATCTCTTGGTTGCTTGTAATATATAACGTAAATGCTATGTAAATAGTTGTACTGTATTTTTAATTTTGTGGTTTTTTTTTTAACACTATTTTTGTGGTTTTTAAAAAACATTTTTGATTTGCAGTTGGTTGTATCCACAGATGTAGAACCCATGGAGGGCTGACTGTACAAGCAAAAGATGATAGTTCAGCTAGGTTAATAATGAGGAAAATCTGGGGAAGGGTAGAGTAAAATGGGCATTAAGTCTGTTATGGCTTTGTTAAATGTGAAAGGACTGTCAGATCTATAAGTGGATGGTTCCAGTAAATGTGGAATATCAGAATCTAGTGGTCAGGTTGGGCTAGATGTATAATTTATGGTGTCATTAATGTATACAGATGTGACCAGATGAAATCATTCAGGTCATAGTTTCTTTTCCAGTCGCCCAGACTGGAGTGCAGTGGGACGATCTTGGCTCACTGTAACCTGTCTCCTAGGTTCATGTGTTTCTCCTGCCTCAGCCTCGCAAGTAGCTGGGATTACAGGCATGTGCCACCATACCCAGCTAATCTTTTTGTGTTTTTGGTAGTAGAGATGGAGTTTCACCATATTGGCCAGGCTTGTCTTGAACTTTTGACCTCAAGTGATCCGCCTGCCTCGGCCTCCCAAAGTGCTGGGATTACAGGTGTGAGCCACCGCGCCTAGCCCCAACTTCTGACTACATTGTAGAATCTCACAGAGAACTTTCTAGAAATGCCAACAACTTGTGTTTATCCTCTTCCCAATTATAGTTTAACTGCTCTGCATGAAGCCAGGAAACTCGTGTTGTAAAAGTCCCAAAGTGATTTTGAAGTGCAGCTGGTTTTAGAATTTCTAACTTAGTAGGGAAAGAATGTATGTAGCAAAGAGCTTGGGAAATCATAATCTGAACCTCAAGTGATATTGCTAGACTTTTTAAATGCACGGTCTGGCACAGAGTCAAATGTAACCCACGAGGCATCTGAGGAAGTAAGACACCATGAATGAGAACCAGCAGAAAGGATGGAAATAGACCACTTACTGTGTCTAGAAAATACAAGCCAAACTTAAAAATTTTAACAGAGTTGGAGATGATCACAGAAATGACACTGCAGATTTGTGAAAGAACCAAATTCAGGAATTGAAACTTAAGTATCCAAAATTGAGGGATAGCCTTAGGAATGAGTCCTAGGACATTCCCAACATTTAGAGGGTGAGACGTAGAGGAGGAGCCAGCAAAGGAAACAGAAGTAGCTTCCGTGGAAAGCCAAGTATATTTTGGAAGCCAAGTGAGTACATTACTTAAGAAAAGAGGA
This sequence comes from Plecturocebus donacophilus, assembly GCA_004027715.1. Classification (NCBI taxonomy): domain Eukaryota; kingdom Metazoa; phylum Chordata; class Mammalia; order Primates; family Pitheciidae; genus Plecturocebus; species Plecturocebus donacophilus. The sequence continues at coordinate 16,573 of PVKP010020406.1, forward strand.
GGGAATGCTTATCCTTTTCTTTTCCTTTTTTTTAAGAAAGGGTCTCACTATCACTCAGGCTGGAGTGCAGTGGCAGTATCACTGCCTTGACCTTCCAGGCTCAGGTGATCTTCCTACCACAGCTTCCCCAGTAACTGGGACTGCAGGTGTGTGCTGCCACGTCTGGCTATTTGTTTTTGTAATTTTTAGTGAAGACGAGGTTTTGCCAGGTTGACTAGGCTGGTCTCGAACTCCTGTGCTCGAGTGATCCACCTGCCTTAACCTCCCAAAGTGCTGGGATTACAGACCTGAGCCACCATGCCTAGCATTATCTTTTCATATATTGTGGAGGATACATGAGGTGAGAGAGAATGGGATATTGGATTTAGCAAGATAATGATTGTTGGTGACTTTTAACAAGTGGTTTCATTGGCGTGCTGTGGAGGAAAGCATGAGTAGAATGATTTAAAAGAAGGAGAGGATTTGGTGAGAGTAATTACAGACAAATAATTAAAAGATCTTTTTGTTCTTGTTTTTTTTTTGTGTGTGTGTGTGTGTGTTTTTTTTTTTTCCCTGTTGTAAGCAGTGTTGAAATAGATGGTAGCTCGAGGTGGACCTAGTTGAGGGGGTTGGTTTTCTAAGAATGCTGCCACAAATTAATGATACAGGAGAGAACGTATGATAGAGCATGACAGAGGGATGTTTTAAGAAAACGATGAAATACAGGACACAGGTTTAAGAGTTGGACACAGGAGTGAGGGTCATTATGTTATAACAGGAAGGGCATCAGATAGACCTTTAGAGATACAGATATGTTGATGGGAAGATAAGGTAATTCTTGTCAGGTTGCTCCTTATTTCCTTTCGTGATAAGAAGCTAAGGTGGGTGAAAGGGGCAGGAGTTAGGAAGTTTGAGAAGGAAGAAGGTATGAAATGGTCATCTGAGATAATTGGAAAGTGAAATGTGAAATGTAGAATTGCATCAGTACTGGGTGCCTGCTTGAATAATTAGCACAGTTGTTTTTTCTCCAGCTACCTTTAGCTGCTGGAGAACACATGCAAAGTTCAGTCTTCTGTTTCTTGGAGGAAAGTTCCAAGTCCTTTTCATTTCATTCCTGCCATATTTTTGTGATCTGTTCTTCCTTTTCATTCTCAGTTTGTTAGTTTGGGTCTTACTGGACTCCTAGACCAGGGTCCCGAACCCCCGGGTACCAAGGCCACACTGTAAAAAATAAGCAGCAGGCATCAGCAGCATTAGATTTTCATAGGAGCCTGAGCCCTATTGTGAACTGCACATGCTGGGGATCTAGGTTGCGAAGCTCCTTTTGAAAATCTAATGCTTGATGATCTGAGGTGGAACAGTTGCATCCTAAAACCATCTCCCCTGTCTGCAGTAAAATTGTCTTCTATGAAACTGGTCCCTGGTGCCAAAAAGATTGGGGACCACTGTCGTAGACTATTGTTAAGACAACTAATCTAGGCTTGAGTGTGGTGGCATAATCCCAGCACTTAGGGAGGTTGAGGCTGGGAGGATTGCTTGAAGCTAGGAATTTGAAACCAGTCTGGGCAACCAAGCAAGACCCCACCTCTACCAAAAAAAAAAAAACAAAAAAATTAGCCTTGTGCAGTAGCATTTGCCCGTAGTCCTATTTGCTCAGAGAGGCTGAGGTGGGAGGATTGCTTGAACTCAGGAGGGTCAAGGCTACAGTGAGCTATTATTGAGTCATTGCATCATTGCATCCCAGCCTGTGTGACTCTCTCTCTTAAAAAACAAGAAATTTATTTTCCATACCTCCAATCTTTCCTCCTTTCTGGTGCATTAACAGAAATTTATATTTTTTTCTTTTCTTTCTTAAAGATGGGGTTTCACCATTGTTGGTCAGGCTGGTCTTGAACTCTTGACCTCAGGTGATCCACCCACCTTGGCCTCCAAAGTGCTTGGATTACAGGCATGAGCCACTGCGCCTGGCCTTACTTTTTTTTTAATTGTTAAATTTTTTATCTTTTTAATTCTTCCCCCAAAATCAGATGTCACTTTTTTGTTTTTTGTTTTTTGTTTTTTTTGGGATGGAGTCTCGCTCTGTTGCTCAGGCTAGAGTGCAGTGGTATGATCTTGGCTCACTGCAACCTCCACCTCACTGGCTCAAGCAATCCTCTTGTCTCAGCCTCCTCAGTAGCTGGGACTACAGGCCTGCACCACCACACCCGGCTAAATTTTTTGTATTTTTAGTAGAGACAATGTTTCATTCACCATGTTGGCCAGGCTGGTCTCCAGCTCCTGACCTCAGGTGCTGGGATTACAGGTGTGAGCCACTGTACTCGGCCAGATGTCACAAAAATTTTTAATCTTATTTCAAACAATGCTGCAGTGGATATCCTTATACAAACGTATTACTTCTTTTGTTAAAGTATGCATATCCAAAGCATATACATCTTAAGCAAAAATCTCAAGGTTGGAGAATATGTGCATTTTTGATTTTGGAAGATAATAGAAACTGTTCCAATACATCCTTTTTATATCGCTAATTTTCCCTAAACACAGATCATGTTGTTGCTTTTTGTAAAGCCTTTACTGGCTCTTTTATTACCTTTAAATCGAGGTCTGTTGAGTTTACAAATACTTACAGAGGTCCTGCTCTGCATGCCAGATACTGGAGATATAAAGATGAATATGATATTTCCTGCACTAAAGGTTCTCATAATCTAACATGTTTGACTGTGATTTCTCAACATCTCTACCGTTGATATTTTGGGTTTCATGATTCTTTGTTGTGGGGCTGTCATCTACATTGTAGGATGTTGAGCAGCATTCCTAACTTACCCACTAGATGCTGGTAGCACCCTGTACCCACTGCAGTTGTGACAAAAAAAAAATGGCTTCACGTATCGCCAGATGTTCCCTGGACCGGTTTAAGAATCATTGGATTAGACAGACATGCTGATGATTCTAGTATAATGTGATAAATGATATATTTAACATTGAACCCCACAGCACTTTAGTAACAGAGAGAAATAGTGGAGTAACCTTCAGGTTGACATCTTTCAAGCACTTTAGTAACAGAGAGGAATAGTGGAGTAACCTTCAGGTTGACATCTTTCAAGACTTAGCTCAGACACTACCTCATCCTGGAGTCCTACCTGCTTCCTTGCTGCCTTTGAATTACTGCTTGATAGCACTTGTTTACAGAATAAACGTAGATTTGTGTGGCAATGTATGATGTAAATTTCACCTGTTTGCTTTTTAAATAACTTTGTTCAGATGCATTAGTTGCATTCTATTTGTTTCATACCACTACCAATTCTGTAACTGTGTTAAATTTATAGCTTTTTAAAAACTCTCGACATTCAGAATTATGTTTCAGAAGCCAACATATAAGCCTGTGGGGGAGAAATGAAGAGAAGCAAAAGGAATGATAGGTTTAGTCTTACCTGCGTGTGAGATAATTTAGAAGAATTAAATGACTTGCAGATTTTGTATATTTTTATTCTAAGAATAACATGATGAGAGATTTTTAAAATGTAAGTTCTTTATCTTTGAGCAGTAAGTACATAATGAAATATATGTGGATGAAATGTTATATCTGGGATTTGTTTCAAAATGAGGCAGTTTGAGTTATAGATGAAATAGAATTGTCCTAGAGTGTTGAAGTTGGATGATGGGTATATGGGAGTTTCTTACACTTTCCTACTTTGTTATATTTGGAGGTTTTCTAGAATAAAAGTCTTTTGAGACTGTGAGTTTTAGCCTCGTGTTTCTAATGAGTAGTAATTTTGGATTAAAAATACTTTAAAATTTCTTTTTAAAAGTTTTGTTCTCAGACTTTAGTGAGCATCAGGATTATTTAAACATTTTTAAAGATTTAACATAAAGTAAGATTGGACTTTAATTTTTGTTCCAAAAACTCCTGTGATGTTTTTGTTAGTAAGCTTTGTTCATAGTAACAGCTTGGGCAGGGTTTGAATACTTATTGATTCACAAGTGGAAGAGGATTTTATGGTTCTGTGACAGCCTGAAGGTGAATTTTTGACTGTTTAGGCTATTTCCCTGCATTATTTCTGGTGTTATGAAGAAAGTGGTTGATAACTTTCAGGGGACAGCCAGTCACACTAAACTGCAGTGGAAGTGTTCTTGGTTTTTTTTGCATATGAAAGGGAAAGTCAGATACATTTTAAATAAATGGCTTTGGTGCTTTCATTTGGTAGCCTTGTTTGGGCACAGGAATAATAAAGGCTCAAGAACTTGAGAGAAAAGAGCAGGTGAACAAGTTTCTTACAGTGAAACTGTTTTTAGTCAAATACGTACTTTTGTTTTGTATTGTGTGGTCTGTAAAAGAAGTATGTACATGTTCATTTTCTCAAGAAGCTTACAGACTTGTTGAGGTATTTAAGATAGATATATGGAGCAATAAGATATTAAGATAGATACATCAGTTAGAAGATAGATACATAAACAATATAAATCAGTATATAGTCTACAATATAAATCAATGTAATAAGTCACTAAATTGTATGATACAGTTAACTGTGTAGAAGTTCAGAGGAACAGAGGATCAAAGAGGACTCCGGGAGACCTAATAGAGAAGAGAGAATTTAAATAGAGAATCTAGATTTGTATAGGTAGGCGAGAGAACAATGTTTACTAACAAGGCAAAAAAAAAAAAAAAAAAAAAAAAAGGCAGCCTATCTGGGAGGTAGTTTAATAGCTCAGTATTTCTCCAAAAATGGTTTGTAAGATATTAATAGGTATTATTAAATAAGTTATAAAAATGCTCATTAGCATGTTAAAGTTTCTGAGAAATCGTGTGGGAAATAAAACCTATTTAAGGAAAGCAAGCAGCATTTTTTTCTTTTTTAGATTATACATCTATTTTATTCAGTTAATGGTGAAGAACTACTTTGGGAAATGCTGTCATAGCATGAATAGAAATCTGGGCAGTTTGGTGACTAGTGGCTGATAGGACACATTTGAATAACTATGGTTAGAGAATGAAGAGCACTGAGTATTATTGGTGAGGGTTTCACTATTTTTAACCTTACTTAGGGAGCCCTTGAAAGTTTGAACAGAGGAATAACGTGAGTAAATCAATGCTTGAAAGACTTATCTCTGGAACAGAGTGGAATGGGAAGAAACTAGTACTAAAGAAAGGAAGGGGACTGGATGTCATGGCTCACACCTGTAATCCCAGCAGTTTGGGAGGCTGAGGCGAGTGGATCACCTGAGGTCAGGAGTTCGAGACCAGCCTGACCAATATGGTGAAACGCCATCTCTACTGAAAATACAAAAAAATTAGCTGGGTATGGTGGTGCACACCTGTAATCCCAGCAACTCAGGAGGCTGAGACCAGAGAATTGCTTGAACTTAGGAGGTGGAGGTTGCTGTGAGCCAAGATTGTGCCACTGCACTCCAGCCTGGGTGACAGAGCAGGACTCTGTCTTTAAAAAAAAAAAAAAAAAAAAAAAAAGAGGCAGATGGGGCCTTAGTTTAACAGAGATAAAGAAAGGAAGAATGCTAGACATTTCAAAGTTTGAATTTGTAGGATTGGTGATTAGCTATCAGGAATACAGGAGATGAATCCAGTGTTTTAAAGTTATACCCTTGGCACAGCTGTGAGGGGAAAACTGATCTGGAGACCCCAAAGTGTTACTAGTTTGAATGGATTGAATTTGTGGTTGAAATAATTGTTGCTAGTAGAGATGGAGGGCTGAGCCCAGGATAAAGGAATGGAATTCTATGGGAGAGGGATGGTAGACACAGTTGAAGTCAGGAAAATTGATAAAACTGAGCAAGGAAATTATAAAAAGAAAGACACTTTGGGAAATTTTGGGGTGGGTGGAGTGGGGACTATAACTCTTACGTTAGCATTGTTAAAACATGCAGGAAATGTATGTTTTCTACCATTTCTAAGATACTCTTTTAGGATAATAAAGTTTTAATGGGTAATATATTTCTTTGGGTAACAAGAAAACAGGATTTCTCTTTCCCATGACATTTGGCGTTGGAAAGTTTAGTGTGGACTCAGCTGATAGTTCAGTTTTGGTTTGGTTGGCTGGGTTTTGGTTTTGCCTATTTTCCATCAGGAAAGCATCTGCGTGGATTGCCTGTCAGTTCTAGATGTTATCACCTCTACTTTATTTAAAAGAGCTTCTTTGAACCTGGACTGATCATTAATAAGTTAGAACACTCAACTTTATCTTTTTTTGGAAACAGGGTCTCACTCTGTCACTCAGGCTGGAGTGCAGTGGCGTGACCATAGCTTACTGCAAGCTTCTAACTTCTGGGCTCAATCAGTTCTCCCACCTTAGCCTCCGATTACAGGCAGGAGTAAATGAGTCACTGCACCTGGCCTAGAACATCCAACTTTAAAACAGAGGTTTTGGAAGAAAGAATTAATTGCTGCTATGAGATACCAGTTGACATATATATCAGTACATTTATTCCCTAAGCAAAATTTGCTGCTATATTTACATAAGCCCCTCTTTGTGAAGCTTTTTATTTTCTACCACTTGAAGTATTTAATTCCCATCAGTTCATGTATTTCAGCCATTCATTACCTTGGGTCCTCTTATATGCCAGAATTCATTCTTGAATGTTTAAGTGAAGATGGAATAGCATGTATTTATTTTTAGAAGAAAGGAGTTTCAGACATAGAATTGTAAAAGCAAAGCTTTTGATCTTGAAGGTAGTTCCTTACATTTGTTGATAAATAACTAGAGAGCTGATTTTCTTGTTTTTTTTACTTTTATGTTTTGTAGTGATGGGGTCTTGCTATGTTGCTTAGGATGGTCTTGAACCCCTGGCCTTGGGTGATCCTCCTATCTGCCTCCTGAAGTACCGGGATTACAGGCCTGGCAGTTGACTTTTTATGTTACAGTGTTAAATGGCAGAAAGTTAACTTTAAAGGGTATAAGGAAATCTTTTTTGAAAATTGGTGAGAATATCTTTAGTTTTGATTAACATTATATCTTTTATTTTCTGCTTTCTCCCTATTTGTAATAAATGTTTTTTTTTTGCTCGTATATAATTTTCTTTTAGCCTATACTTGTTTCAACAGCAGTAACCACTGAAAAAGACTTGGTAAGAAAGTTTTAAAGAGGATTTGAAGTACTTCATTGCCAAAATGAATTAAAAGAAATGGTGTTTGATGTCTGTTCCCATCTTTGCTTTTTTCCATTCTTATAAATTAATTAATTTTTTGCTTTTATTTATTTATTTTTTTTAGAGACAAATTCTCTCTCACCCAGTCTGGAGTACAGGGGTGTGATTACAGCTCACTGCAGCCCCAAACTCCTGGACTCTAGTAATCCTACTGTATTGGCCATGTGAGTAGGTGGGACTACAGGTGCCCAGCACTATGGCTGATTTTTTTATGTTTTAATTTTTTGTAACGATGGGGTCTCACTATGTTGCCCTGGGCTCAAGCTATCCTTCCACCTCTGCCAAGTAACTGGGACTACAGATGTGTACCACCACATCCAACTCTTATTTCCTCTTTTCATTTGCTTTTGTTAAATCTTCAGGAATTTTATTGAAGAGCAAATGATGTTCCATGGTAAAGAAATTTTGTCTTAGATTTACTGTTTTATCTAGTTAGTTTTATTCAAGTAGTATAACTAACACTTTATTATTTCATTTGCTTTTTGAAGCAGGCTTATGTCAGAACAAAAGGAAAATAAAAAGTAGAATTTATTGAAAACATAGTTTGAAAGTTTTAAATTGTGATTTTGTAAATGGGTATGTTAGTCATTTGTACTGTCTTCCTGATACTTCTGGTTCTCTTCATGGGCAGCCATGGAGCTTGCTTTGGCCATGGTGATTGATCCATTAACGTTGATCCATAAGTGAGGAAAGCATGCAGTACACATTCAGCTGACTTACAATGGATGTGAATAAAAAATAGACCTTTGTTTTAAGCCACTGTGATTTGAGGGGTTGTTACTGCAATTTAATTTTGCCCTGCTCTGTTTTATAGGGGAACCACTAGCCCTGTGATGCTAAATAGCACTCAAAATGTGGCTAGACTGAATTGAGATGTGCTGTAAGTGTAAAATGCAAACTGAATTTTGAAGTTTTACTATAAAAAATAGAATGTAAAACATTTCATGAGTAATTTTTATTATTGATAAAAGATTGAATATACAAGCATGCTTTATCTTACTGTGCTTCGCAGATACTTCTTTAAAAAAACTGAAGGTTGTGGCAGACTTCCATTTGAGTACGTCTGTTGACACCATTGTTTCATCAGCATGTGATCACTTTGTCTTTCTGTCACATTTTGGTAGTTCGTGCAGTATTTCAAATCTTTTTTTTTATTATTATACAGTGATCTGTAATCAGTGGTCTTTGATGTTACTGTTGTAATTGTCTTGGGACACAGGGGACCATGCACCCATAGAAGGTGAACTTAATTGATGTAAATGTTGTAGGTTCTGACTGTCTGAACGACCAGCCACTTCCCCATCTCTCTCCTTGGACCTCTCTCCTCCCTGAGACACAGCAGTATTGAAACTAGGCCAATTCTGGGTGTGGTGGCTCACACCTGTAATTCCAGCACTTTGGTAGGCTGAGGTGCTTGGTTCACTTGAGGTCAAGAGTTCAAGACCAGCCTGGCCAACACGGTGAAACCTGTCTTTGCTAAAAACACAAAAATTAGCCAGGCGTGTTAGTAGGCACCTGTAATCCCAGCCACTTGGGAGGCTGAGACAGGAGAATTGTTTAAACCCGGGAGTCAGAGGTTGCAGTGAGCTGAGATCATGCCACTGCACTCCAGCCTGGGCAAAAGAGTAAAACTCTGTCTCAAAAAAAAGGAAAAGAAACTAGACCAATTAATAATAACCCTACCATGGCCTCTAAGTGTTCACATGAAAGGAAGAATTACACATCTCACTTTAAGTCAAAAACTAGAAATAATTAAGCTTAGTGAGGAAGGTATGTTGAAAGCCCAGATAGACCAGAAGCTGGATGTCTTGTACCAAACAGCAAAGTTGTAAATGTAAAGGAAAAGTTCTTGAAGGAAATTAAAAGTGCTCTTCCAGTGAACACACGTAATAAGAAAGCAAAACAGTCTCATTGCTGATATGGAGAAAATTTTAGTGGTCTGGGCAGATCATACCAGAGTAAGACCCTAACTCTCTTCACTTACGTGAATGCTGAGAGAGGTGAGGAAGCTGCAGAAAGAGTTGGAAGCTAGCAGATAGTGGTCCATGAGGTTTAAGGAAAGAAACTATTTCCATAACATAAAGGCAAGCCTGCAAATTCTGATGGTAGAAGCTGCAACAAGTTATCCAGAAGCTAAGATTATTGACGAAAATGGCTACACTAAACAATAGATTTTCTGTGTAGACAAAACTGCCTTTTGTTGGAAGAAGATGCAGTATAGGACTTTCATAGCTGGAGAATAGGTTAATGCCTGGGTTCAAAGCTTCAAAGGACGAGTTGACTCTTGATAGGGGCTAAGGTGGCTGGTAACTTTAAGTCGAAGGCAGTGCTCATTTACTACTCTGAAGATCCTGGCCCACTGTTGAGACCTACTGCTTAGAAGAAAAGATTGCTTTCATTGAGACCTTTCATGAGACCTGTTACTTGTTGACTATGTATCTGATGACCCAAGAGCTCTAATGGAGATGTGCTAGGAGATTAATGCTGTTTTCATAACTGCTAAGACAGTATCCATTCTGCAGCCCATGAATGAAGGAGTCATTTTTGATTTTCACACCTTATTGTTTTAAGAAATACATCTCATAAGGCTGTAGCTACCAGTAGGTAGTGACTGATGGATCTAGGTGAAGTGAATTGAAAACCTGGAAAGGATTCACCATTCTAGATGCCATTAAGAATATTCATGATTGTTGGGAGGTCAAAATATCAACATTAATAGGAGCTTGGAAGAAATTTATTCCAAACTCACATGGATGACTTTGAGAGGTTCAAGACTTCAGTGGAGGAAGTAACTGCAGATGTGGTAGAAACAGCAAGAAAACTAGGCATAGGTGTGGAGCCTGAAGACATGAAACTGCTGTAACCTCATGATAAAACTTGAATGGATGAGAAGTTGTTTCTTACAGATGAGCAAAGATAGTGGTTTCTTGAGATGGAATCTACTGCTGGTAAAGAAGCTGTGAACATTGTTGAAATGACAACAAAGGATTTAGAATATCACATAAACTTAGTTAATAGATTAGTGGCAAGGCTTGAGAGGATTGACTCCAGTTTTGAGAGATGTTCTACTGTTTTAAAAGGCTATCATACAGCATCATATGCTGCAGAGAAATCTTTCATGAAAGGAAAGAGTCGATTGCTTTGGTAAACTTCATTGTTGTCTTACTTTATTAAGAAATTGCTTCAGCCACCCTAACCTTCAGCAACCACCGTCTTGATCAGTCAGCAGCAGTCAATATCGAGGCAAGACCCTCCACCAGCAAAAACATTATAATTCGCTGAAGGTTGAGATGATTGTTGGTAGTTTTTAGCAGCAAAGTTTTTTTTTTTTTTTAATTAAGGCATGTACTTTTTTTTTTTTTTTAGACATAATGCTGTTGCACACTTAATAGACTGCAGTATAGCGTAAACATATGTACTGGGAAGCCAAAAAAAAAATGTGTGGTTTGGTTAATTGCGATATTAGCTTTATTGTACTGGTCTGGAATCAAATCTTCAGTGTTTCTGAGGTATGTCTGTATTAGGTTAAATGAAATAGATTATTAAAGTTAATGTCACCTTTGAGTTTTACCTTTTTAATGTGGCTATTAGAAAATTTGAAGTTGCATATGTGGCTTGCATTGTATTTCTGCTGGACAGCATCTATATTATTACAGCCTATCATGACTTAAGTCAAAATTTATATAAGGAATAGTGTACTCTAACAAAAACCTTCAACTATGGCATTGCTCTGAGGATCAGGCAGCAAGGAAACCGATGTTAGATGCTAGGAACATGACGATGCAGAGAACAGTATTATTACATAAAACTTGCCTTCAGTAACTTGGAAGGCAAGTAATATACTTAATGCATTGTAGCTTTTGGGACAAGGTTGGAAAACAAACTGTGTTTTAACAATTACTGGTTTCATTTGACAAGGTGTTATAAGGAAGAGATGAGCTAGAAAAAAATAATTGGTTAGTTTGCAATCATAAATGAAAATCAATACAGAGTCCAGAAATTTGGGAATTTGTAGGATTAGAAGAAGCAATAGCTGCTGCTGCCTTTTTAAAAAGAGACTCAGTCTCCCTGTGTTGCCCAGGCTGGTCTCAGATTCCTGGGTTTAAGCAATCCTCCCACCTTGGCCTTCCATAGTGTTGGGATGAACCACTGTGCCTGACCAATAGTTGCTTCTGACCTCTAATCGGTAAGAGACACAGCTGTAAAGGCTTCTGAGTAGATAATTAAAGTTCATCCTTTTGGCAGGATCCAATCAGGGTTATGACCAAATGTCTGAAAGGATTAAGGTAATTCAGAGTAAAGGCCAACTTGACAGGGAATTGCTTTTGATTTGGGTTAGGGAAAAGAGACTAAAAGTGTGGATTCCCTGCTAAAGCCAGGTAAACTCTAGGTACCCACAGTTAAGTAGAGAGAAATAGACATACTGTCTCATGGAGCAAGAAAGTGAAGAAAAGTAGTAAATCTAAGAGGCGTTTCTTAGAATAAAGCTGTGGTTCTGGATATTGGCACTTGGAACTGGATAGAATAAAATAGATAAGCCTTAAGTTTTTCAGGGAGAGGCATAGATAAAAGTCTGAATAAAATATAACTGCTTGAGACATAATGATGTTGCTCCCTCCCCTTCCCTCCTTAACCTGTCTGCTGAGAATTCTGCTCAGCTAAGGAGTCACTCTGATATCCACTTCACTTGTAGTGGTAGAAGGTAACAGACCAAGAAAAACCTCCCAGAAGGCAGAACCTAGAGGCACAGAGAACATTAGACTTAGAAACTCCTCCCAAGGGTCAGTCAGAGCATTCCCCACCTTCCAGGACAGAGAGCCCTTGCACCGTCTGTTCAGCCTGGCTTATGAATTGCTGTGAACCACTGATGGTTGTTTTATTTTCTTTTCAATTGGGGCATTGTTTTATGGCTATACTTAACCTTGTTCTATCAGTGCGTATTGTGCGTGTGAAGAGAGGTAGGTAATTTGATTTAATAAATACATCTCTGTGAAGAGGGGCCGCATCATAGACATGATTTCTGCATCACCACAGATCCTGTCTTTTGAGTTTGAGGCTGAGACTGGATGGGATATTTGGGTTACCACCTTAATGGAGGGACAGATGTATTTTTTCATGTGGGGAAAAGAATAAATATTTGACCACCAGGGGGACTAAGGAGTCATAATTCTTCATAAAAGAATCATAGAATTGCCCTTTCCTTTAATTCTTAATGTCTGACATGGCCATGTGCCTTTTTGTAACCAGTAAAATGTAAGTGGAAGTTTAAGAGCAGAATGTGATTTGCCACATTTTTTCACCTTCTTTGGCAAGGCAACCTTGAAAGCATGTATCAAGTGGCACCTGGATTTCTGAGGCACTATCATGGTCAGATCTCCCTTACCAACCTGAATTGGACATTTAAAATTAGAGAAACATAAATTGTTGTATCAAAGCCATTGAGATTTTGTGATTGATTGTTACTGTAGCACAACTTCACTAATCCTGATTGTGTGTTAGCTTATAACTTTGGTCAACAAATGTTTGCTCAATATAGTTATTCAATAAATGTTTGAATCAAATATGTAGAAATTTGAGGGCAAAAGAAAAATGTACAAATTCTAATGTGCCAACCTCCAGGTTTTTGGCTTTTATTCTTTGCAATAGCCAACCCACATGTTGACTAAGGGTCTTCTAATTATATAGGTAATATGGCAGAGATTATTTAGGTAGCAGACACGGGAAAATAGAAAACAGTGAAGCCTGTA
>PVKP010020406.1:29553-40928 GCA_004027715.1 Plecturocebus donacophilus
CAGAGCCCTTTCCTCAAGTGACATCTTAGGCAGAACTCCAGTGTATAAAACAAATCTTAAGGGGGCTGCCCTGACTTATATGAGGGCCTGGGGCCCCATGTATTCATCTTCTCTGCTGACACTTACAGTATTCTTTCTTTATGGAAACAGTTTGAAAGTCCCTATACTGAAGCAGATTTACCTCTTTGGGGTTTGCGTTTGTTTTTTCTTCCCCCCCCCACCCTTTTTGTGGAGAATGGGGTCTCGCTATATTGCCCAGGCAGGTCTCGAACTCCTGGGCTCAAGCTATCCTCCCGCCTCTGCCTCTCTAAGATTGATTATAGGCGTGAGCCACTGCACCCGGCAAGGGTTCGGGTTTCTTAAAAGTAGCCTTAGATCCTTTCTTTAGTCCTAGTTTATTCAATGTTTATATACAGTTTTAACAATTCTGACTGATTTCCAAGTTTAAAATTGCCTTGGAGGATGTACGGTAAAATGGATGATGGGTATGATAACCTGGGAGGTGGAGGATGGAGATGTCACCAGATTTGGGAAGAAGACAGAAAAACAAGTAGAAGAAATCAAAAACTATAATTATGAATGTTTTTAGTTCAGTGTTCTAGGGCCTGTTTGATACCATAAATTATTTTTAATAATGAATTGGAATCATTGGACAAAGATTAAATAACATTCTCAGCTTTCTGCCAAGGAAGGTAGGTAAATGTATAATTGATTCTGGATAAATTTTTGTTCAAGATATGGTAACTGTCCTAAATAACTCATGTCCTGAAGCTTCTGAATTTTAGAAAATGTTGATATATTTTTAAGGTGATATACAAATAATTAAAAGTTGAAATAATACTATTTCCAAAATTTAAAATATAATTAAAGCTTAAAAGGACCTCAGGTTATTTAAATTTAAGAAAATGAATTTATATGATTATATATGCCATTACCATTGCATTTCAACAAGTTATAAGAATGATACAGGTCGGGTATGGTGGCTCACGCCTGTAATCCCAGTACTTTGGGAGACCAAGGTGGGCAGATCACCTGAGGTCAGGAGTTTGAGAGCAGCCTGGCCAACATGGTGAAACCCTACCTCTACTAAATAGAGCAATTAGCTGAGCATGGTGGTAGATGCCTGTAGCCCCTGCTACTTGAGGCTAAGGAAAGAGAATTGCTTGAACCCGGGAAACAGGTTGCAGTGAGCTGAGAGCATGCCACTGCACTCTAGCCTGGTCAACAGGTGAGACCCTGTCTCAAAAAACAAACAAACAAACAAAACAAAACAAGAGAATGATATATAGTTGGTATGGTTTGGATCTATGTCCCTACCCAAATCTCATGTTCAGTTGTAATCCCCAATGTGGGAGGAAGGGCCTGGTGGGAGGTGATTTGATCATGGGGCCAGTTTCTGATGCCTTAACACCATCCTCCTTGGTGCTGTCTTGGTGGTAGTGAGTTCCTGTGAGATCTAGTTAAGAGTGTGGCACCTCATGCTACCCTCTTGCTGCCCTGGTCATGTGACTTGCCACTTGTCCCTTTGCCTTCTGCCATGATTGTAAGTTTCCTGAGGCCTCCCCAGAAGCAAAGCAGATGCCAGAATCATGCTTCCTATATAGCCTGTGGAAGCATGAGCCCATTAAACTATTTAAAAATACATATTACCCAGTCTCAGGTATCTCTTTATAGCAGTGGGAGAACGGACTAATACAATAGTATCTAAAAAGCATAACCAACTCTGTTCTGTCATGGCTATTAAAAAAATATATTTTAAGAAATAACTTCAAGCCATTCAATTTAAAAGAGTTTTATTGCAACATGCAATTAAAATGAATTAGTTAATAGAATCAATGTAGAAGAATTCATAGAATTAATTATTAAAAAATAATTTTAAAATTATCTGGGCATTGTGACCCAATATATTTTTGGTAGAGACAGGTCTTGCTATGTTGCCCAGGCTGATCTCAAACACCTGGACTTAAGTGACCCTTACTTTTTGGCCTCCTAAAGTACTGGGATTCCAGGAATAAGCTACGATGCCCGGCACTTGTCCCGTTGGAAGACAGGGTTTTTTTGGGGACCACCTGCCTCATTTTTGCATTGTTAGTGAGTAGCATAAATACATACATAGAACCCGGGAGAAAATATATATCTATTTGGTAGAAGGCATAAAAACAGAATAAGATTATAATAGGTACATCTATTAAACACCAAGAGATGAGGTTAAAAAATAACATATGTTATTGCTATTTTGTATGTTTCCTTCATTGGTCTTAGTAAAGGAGGCGGCTTAAAAAGCAGTTAAGTAGGTTAGAAGGTGTTTGCTTATTCTAGTGATAGTGTTTAGGAGATTGGAAGGTGGGAAAGGAGGTAAACTACCGGCACTTTGGGAGGCTGAGGTGGGCGGATCTGAAGTCAGGAGTTCGAGACCAGCCTGACGAACATGGTGAAACTCTCTAACTCTACTAAACATACAGAAATTAGCCAGATGTGGTGGCACACACCTGTAATCCCAGCTATTTGGAAGGCTGAGGCAGGAGAATAGTTTGAATGTAGGAGACGGAGCTTGCAGTGAGCTGAGATCACACCACTGCACTCCAGCCTGGGCGACAGCGAGATTCTGTCTCAAAAAATAAAAATAAAAAATAAAAAAATAGTGTATGTATATAGTAAAGTTTCTTTATCCTTCTTAGATATTTAAACTCACTTTGATTCAATTAAACTATAATTAATTAAAATCATGTATATTTATAGACGAGAAACTGACTTAAAGCTGCTATTTCTATGAACTGGCCCTGGGAGGGAAATGATCTTTAGCAATATCTGCAATATGGTTTTGGACTGTTTTCCATCTTATATCCTGGCTCCATCCATTTTCAACTGTGTGACTTCAGGCAAACTACATAACCTCTTTATTTTTTCATCTAGAAAGTAGGGGGAAAAGTAATACTAAGCTCAAAGTATTACTTTGGATTAGTTGTATTACTTATTATTAGTTGGAAGCATGACATGAGTTGATATATGTAAGCACTTAGAATAGTGCTCAACAAGTAAATCCTTATGGGTTTAGTTATCATATTCATCACTGAAGAGAACAGGACACTGTCCCCTTGATGGGGCTTACCTAGTTCTTCAAATTTAATAAGGTGAAGTGAATATCTCACTAGTCAGTGTGTTAATTACAGGTCACATAGTTTTTTTCTCACATATTTGTGGTAAGGCTATAAAATGAGATATTCTGTAAGGCATATTAGAAAATCAGTCATTTCTGGTTATGTATATATGTATGTGTATATAAGATAATTTGGAAAATTGCCATAAAAATGAAAGATTAATAAAAGATTAATTTTAAATGGGAGGAAAGGAACAGTTGTAGAAGAGTAATGATCCAAATCTAAGGAGATGGCATTTGGGGGAAGAGATTGCTTAATGTTAAAGCAGAGATGACAATACATACATATCTCTATGTATATATATCTATATATAAATTATTATATTTGGTAAGGGGATAACATTTAGTTTTCAAAACCTACCTCTAAAGTGTTAACTTCTTTTAACACTAGTGAAGTTATATTTTTAGGAACTATTATCTATAATTTAGAACTATCCCCTTAGAAGAAAAGTTGGAAAAAAACTTGGTAGCTCTGAAATACCCATAGGAATCTGAGTAATAATGAAAGTGTATAATACATGAGATATTGTAGGATTATCCTGTGGTTCTGTTAGATGATTTTTATAGCAAGTGAAGCTGATTAAAGGGAAAATGTAAATAAACTTTTAGAATCAAATGATGTAATTTCATCAGTGCTTAAAAAAGTTGAAGGCAAAGAATATGAAAGACTTTGATAAGAATAACAAAATCTTAATGACACACCATTGATAAAAGATAATATCTCATTTTATCAACCATACTGTAATTCATATTTATTTAATGTTAGCTATTTAAATTTAATATGCATGTTCCAGACTTGATAAACTGGTGAAGAATTTATCTTAAATGTTCTATTAGTTCTATTGATAAATAATTAGCAGTTAATTTTAGGAAGAAGTATTTAGGATTTTTTTCTGGTAATATTTTTAATAGAAATCTAGGGATGCCCTGAGTTATTGATACTTAACTAATATTGAAAATTAGCCTTGTCTTTGTAACCATATTGTGTGTGTGTATTTGTGTGTGTATATGTGTATTTCATTATTTAAATTTTCTATTTTCTTCAGTTCTTGCCCAGGTGTGTAGGAATCTTTTTTTCTTTTGTAAATATCCCTTTTGCAAGCTTGTTTTATTGGTAGGCCTGAAAATGATAAACACAGGACAAAGATTTTTGCAATACCTCGCCAAATAAAAAGTAAACATTTTGAGGTAAAGAATAGACATAATAAAAAACCAGTGCTGTTAGTTTATAAAGTTCTTAAATGTGTCATGCACATTTCCTTGAATTTCTATTTTCATTGCTTAAAGTTTTTGCATACTTTTCCTCAAATATTATCAAATTTAAATAAGCATGTTCATTTCTTTATACGGCTGACGTGCACTATACAGGTATTGCTACAGAATATAAAGTCTAGTTTACAAATACTTCAGGTACCCTTATGTGTCAAATCTACCTTTATGGGCTAACCTAGGAACTGTACTGCCAATTTATAATGCTTGCTTTTACAGCACAACTCTTGGAAAGAGTTATCTATACTTATTTACAGTTCATCTCCTTCCACTCTCTGGAGTCTACACTAGGCAGAGTTTTGTGCTCACAGTTCTGGTCAAGATCACCAGGGATTACCACAATGTTATATCCAAGGATCATTCTTAGTCCTTATTTTACTTGACGTTTGACACAGTTAAGTTCTTTCCAAAATGAGTTCTTCAATTTGGCTTCTGGATACCAGTTTCCTCCTGTCTCACTGACTACTCTCAGTCCCCTTTGCTGGTTCTTTTTAGCCTCTGCTTGTTAATTTTGGAGTGCCGCAGGGTTTCCTCCTATCTACACTGTATTCCAGATGACTCTCTATACCTAATATACATATATGCTGATATTGGCAGGCCAGATTTCTGGTTATTTTTAAGGTTATCTGAACTACAAACCCATTGACTACCTGATCAGTGCCTTTATTTGGATATTCAATAGGCATTAAAAACTTTCGTATTTCAAAATAGGGCCCTGACTGGTACCCCTCCCCTGCAATCTTTTACCTTTAGTTTATCCTATCTCAATTAGTGGCAACTCCATCGTTCTAGTTGCTCAGTATTTAAAAAAAAAAAAAAAGTATTTGGGAGGGTTTTTTTTTTTAACTTCTTTCTGTTCTTGCACCTCACACGATAACCTTTTAGCAATCTGTAAGCACAGATCTTTGATTCTACTTTAAAAATATTTTCTGACTGACCTGTTCTACCACCTCCTCATCAATACCCTAGCATCAGGCCACCATCATCTTTTTAAAGACTGTGTTAGACCACGGAACTGGGTAATTTATAAGAGGTTTAATTGACTCACAGTTTTGCAGGCTGTACAGGAAGCATAGTGCTGGCATCTGCTTCTGGGAAGGCCTCAAGAAGCTTTTACTCATGGCAGGAGGCAAAGGGAATGGGCACATCACATGGCAAAAGTAGGGGCAGGTGAGAGACAGAGAGAGAATAGGAGGGGAGAGGTGCCACACACTTAACCTGATCTCTTACTACTGCAGGGACAGCACCAAGACAGTGGCAATAAACCATTTATGAGAAATCTGCCCCCATGATCCAGTTACCTCCCACCAGGCCCCACCTCCACCATTGGTGATTACATTTCAACATAAGATTTGGGAGGGGACAAATATCTAAACTTGTCAGGGTTTTGCTTTGTTATGGAGGCTATAGGCAGTGATGTGATCATGGCTCACTGCAACCTGGACCTCCTGGGCTCCAGTGATTCTCCTACCCCTGGGACCACAGAGGCAGAGGCATGTGCCACCATGCCTGCCTGGCTTTTTTTTTTTTTTTTTTTTTTTTTTTTTTTTCTTCTTTTTTTCTGGATAGAGACAGGACCTCTCTTTGTTGCTCAGGCTGGTCTTGAACACCTATGCTCAAATATTCCTCCTGCTTCGGTCTTCCAAAGTGCTGTTATTACAGGCATGAGCCACCATGCCCAGTCAGCATGAAGTTTTAACTTGCTAACTGCCTTATCCTTAGAACCTAGAACAGTGACTGGCACATTGTAGCCATACACATAGTTGTTGGGTGAATAAAACTATATTCTAAACTTCAAATTTTGAATTTAATTTGTGGGACACACTCATTTTAAGTTTTTTAAAATTTGTATAAAAATGGGGTAAGGTTTAGTTAGCTATGTGGGAACTAGAGATAAAGTAAAAAAATTTTGTCTAATTTAGAATAATCTATATTGAAGTATTATGTACATTTAGAAAATGTACAGATCATATGTATATAACTTGGTGAATTTTTACAAAATGAACACATAGAAAAACTACCACCCAGGTCAAGAAATAAGGTATTACCAGCAACCCAGAAATCTTCCTGTACTTAGTCATATATTTCCCTCAAAAGTAGGCAGTCACCACTCTTCTGTCACCATTAAGCACCCACTCCCTTCACATTTAAATAATTTTTTTAGGCTGGGCATGGTGGCTCACACCTGTAATCTTAGCATTTTGGGAGCCTGAGGTGGGTGGATCACTTGAGGTCAGGAGTTTGAGACCAGCCTGGCCAACATGGGGAAACCCTCTCTCTACTAAAAATACAAAAATTGGCTGGGCATATTGGTGAGCACCCATAATCCCAGCTACTTGGGAGGCTGAGGCAGGAGAATCATTTGAATCCAGAAGGCAGAGGTTGGAGTGAGCTGAGATAGCACTGCTGTACTCCAGCCTAGGCAACAGAGCAAGACTGTTTCAAAAAATAAATAAGTAATTTTTAGAAGAGAAGTTTAGATGCTTAGTAAAATTGAAAGGAAGTTATAGCGATACACCTTACCCACCTGCCCCTGCACATGCATCGCCTTCCCCATTATCAACATCCCCCATCATTCAAAGTGGTTCATTTGTTACGGTTGATGAATTTACTTGATGTATTATCACCCGGAGTTCGTACTCTACATTAGGGTTCCCTCTTGGTGTTATACATTCTGTGAGTTTAAACAAATGTATACCATACATTCAACTATAACATATCACTCAGAGTATTTTAACTACCCTGAAATACTTCATATTAAAAGTATTTAATGTTCATTAATACAACATTTAATATATTCATGTTAAAAGTATTCTATGCTGTGCCTGTTCATCCCTCCCTCTCCTTTAATTCCTGGCAACCACTGATCTTTTTTGTTGTCTCCATAGTTTTGCCTTTTCCCATGTGTCATATGGAATCATTGTCAATTGTTATGGGTCTTACATAAATGGAAATTTCTTTATGTAAATATCATACATGATCCCATTTTCTGTATATATAGGGAATACATAGGGAGTGTGGAGGGGCTTCTTTTGTTCAAAATTCTTTGAGAGATTCATTTCTGTTGCGTGTAGGTTGTTAAGATTCATTTTTTTAAACATGTTCTGTTATATGAACAAATATGATTTACTTTTCCATACTAGTGGATATATGAGTTGTTTCTAATTTAGGTTGATTACAAATAATGTTGCTATAGATTTTGTACGTGTATTTCGGTGTTATGTGTTTGCATTTTTGTAGGGTGTATACCTGGGGAAATTGAGCCATAGGGTATATACATAGGCTCAATTTTAGAAGATGGGGATGAAACGTTTTCCTAAGTAGTTGTACTGATTTATATACCTACCATCACTGTAGGAGTTTCAGTTGTTCCACTTCTTTGCTGACAATCTGCACGGTCTGTTTTAAAATTTCTAGTCATTCTGTGGGTGTGTAATGATATCTCATTGTGAATTACGTTTTTATTTCCCTGATATTTAACAATGTTGAGTAGCTTTTTGTATCTATGGGTCATTTTGATGGATTATTACTTTCCTTTCTCCTGAGCCTTATAAATAGTGGATTCCTAAGAATAACTAGCTACCATGTAGGACACTAATGCTGCACAGTTAAAAAAAAAATGTTTTCCTGTCATCTATACTGAGATACCAAGGAGGTTGTAAACTTAAGTGCCTGGTACTGAATACTTAATTTTAAGGTTATCTGTATTAAGTTGGTATGCAAAGGAGAATTTCTTAGGACTTATTAAATTAATTGATTTTATGGTTAGAATTGGAAAATATACCCAGATGTGTATGAATGAGTGCAGTGATTAGAAATTGGGTATAACATTTTTTGGGCAATTAATTTATTGTCTTTAGTGAACACCTTGTAGTCTCACCTATATGAACTTAGTCTTGTAACATCTCTATGTATTATTTGCTTGTAAAGGGGGCATAGAAAAGTAGAGGACAATGTTTTTCCAGGTAGATTATTGGAAGATTTGTTCATTTAGGGAGATTGTATTTTCTGAGAACTTTGAGTGAAGCATTTATCTAAAGGGACATATGAACCAATTAATATAATTAATATAATATTATAAGCATGTGTACAGGCTATTACTCTCCAACTAGTCTTGAAGGATAGATAGAGGTTAGTTAGACGAAGAACAAAAGAACTAGAAAATAGTCTAGGCAAGAGAAGTAGTGCTTGCAAGGGTGTGACATGGGAGAGGATGTGTATTTTGATGATTAGAATTTCAGTGTTTTAACATTAAAGTTGGAGGAGCAGGATGGGGTCAGATTAAGAACATTCTTAAATACCAAGTTAATGAATTTGGATTTTATCCTCTAGAAAATAGAGAATTGGTACAAGTGTTAGGAAAGTGATGCAGTTCAATTTTTTCTTTTTTCTTTTTTTTTGAGACGGCATCTCGCTCTGTCGCCCAGGCTGGAGTGCAGTGGTGCAGTCTCAACTTACTGCAATCTCCGCCTCTGGGGTTCAAGTGATTCTCCTGCCTCAGCCTCCCGAGCAGCTGGGACTACAGGCGCCTGCCACAACTCCTGGCTAATATATATATATATTTGTATTTTTGGTAGAGACAGTTTCTCCATATTGGCCAGGCTGGTCTTGAACTCCTCCTGACCTTGTGATCTGCCCACCTTGGCCTCCCAAAGTGCTGGGATTACATGCTTGAGTCACAGTGCCTGGCCTCAGTTTTTTTTTTTTTTTTTAAAAGAGATAGTCTCGCCTTGTTGCCCAGGCTAGGGTGCAATGGTGCTGTCATAGCTCACTGTAGCCTCAGACACCTGGGTTCAAGCAGTAATCTGCCTCAGCCTCCTGAGTACCTGGGATTACAGGCGTGTGCCACCATGTTTGCCTAATTGTTGACATTTTGTTTTTGAAGATGGGGTCTTGCCATGTCACCCAGACTGGTCTCAAACTCCTGGCCTCAAATGATCCTCCCACCTCAGCCTCCTACGTAGTTGGAATTACAGATGTCAGCCACTGTGCTTGGCTACATTTTTATTTAGGAAGAAAATTGGGGAAGCTGTGTAAAAAATGGTTGGAGAAAGAGAGATGAGAGGCTTGGGAATGGACTGACAGGACTCACCTGAAGTTGATAGAGTAGTTAGGTTCATTATTCCTAAGGGGTTACAAGGAGAAGGTTTGGTGGATGGACAAGATGAAGTCAGTTTAAACATGTTAAATTCTATGTACCTGTGGTCTATATAGATGCAGTAAGAAAGAAAACTAAGTTGTGTAAGTGGCTATGTCCATGACACATTTTTTTAAGCGTGTTTTGTAGGTTCCAGTAAGATAATTAGCATAGGGAAAAGCAAGAATGTCCTATTACATCTTCACCCCCTTAGTCAAATTTCACTTCATGTTTTTCCTCTCTGATCAGTTGCTTTTTTGTTCTGTGTTGTCTTTAAGCCCCTCTTCTTAGAGATTCAAGACCTCTTCATCCAGTCTTGCTTTTTTTCCTTACTGTCTTGTTACAAATAACGTCACAAATAAATACTCAAAAGGTTGAAAATTAAACTGTTAAATGAGCAGCTTTTAAAACATCTGATAAAATCCTTCATGTTTTGGACTTAAAATGTATTCAACTATATATGTGATATCTATATACTGTCTTGTATTCAACTTGTAAAAGCTAGTTTTGTGCAATATTTGTACAATGTTTTGACATAGTGTTACAGATGGATAAAGGAACAGAGGTTAAGACTCACTTATTGTGTATCGGTAAGGATTTTACACATACCTGATTCTTCACTGAGAATATAGTCACAACAGGGTTGGATCTTATAGTTCCTTAATTTTCAGCTTTCAAATCATATTCACTCTGCATCTGGGCAGAGCACAATTTGTAGCACATAGTAGATAATTGTGAATATTTATTGGATGAACGAATGTGCCTTTATCTTTTCTTAACTCAATGTTAATAGAGGAGAAGGTACCTGTGCCGCATCAGCTAAACCTGTAAGTGCTTTGGATTGTCATCTCCTCCTGACAACCTTCTCACTTGAGGAATTTCACTCTTGTGTTTTCAACTTCTTCCTCTGTAGTGGTTCTTTCCCTTAAGATTTTAAACAGTGTTCTCCTTTCCTATCTTTCAAACCAAAACACCACCACTCGTTTCCATGTGTTCTTTTTGGTTTTTACTGACATGTTTCTGTCTTTCTTTTTTTATTTTTTTTTTTAAGAATAAAAAGAATAAAAGAAAGAAAGAGGAAGAGATTTTAGAAAAAGAGAAAAGGAGAAAGAAACAGCAAAAGGAAGAAAAAAAAGAATGAAAGAGAGACAGAAAGAGGAAGAGATTTTAGAAAAGGAGAGAGAAAGAAACAGCAAAAGAAAGAAAGAAAAAAGAATGAAAGAGAGAAAGAAAGAGGAAGAGAAAGAGGGAGAGAGAATGGGATTCTTGTTTTATTGCCCAGGCTAGAATACAGTCTAAAAATGGGTATTAAAAACCTCTTTTATGCCAATAATCGTGCTTAACAATGGAGGCAGGAAGGAATAGGGGATGAAAATAACAAATAAGCAGACAACCAGTATTTTATTTAAACCTGTGAAATGCTATGCAATTGCTGGGGAGTGATTTACTTCCAATTATGTGGTCCACTTTTAAGATAGGTATAATGTGATGCTGAGAAAAATGTATGTTTTGTGGATTTGTGGGAGGACAGTTCTGTAAATATTTGTTAAGTCTAGTTGTTCCAGGTCTGAGTTCAAGTCCAGGATATCCTTGTTGATTTTCTATCTCGTTGGTCTATGTAATATTGACAGTGTAGTGTTAAAGTCTCCCACTATTATTGTGTGGGAGTCTAAGTCTCTTTGTAAGTCATTAAGAACTTGCCCTATGTATCTGGGTGCTCCTGTAATGGGTGAGTATATATTTAGGATCGTTAGCTCTTCTTGTTGCATTGATCCTTTCACCACCATGTAATGTCCCTCTTTGTTTCTTGTG